>OZ026627.1:77379621-77589621 GCA_964020975.1 Hermodice carunculata
ATATATTTGACACACACACACTGTGGGGTTACCACAAAGTCTTCTGACAGATTGCTAGTGGGGTCCTCTCTCTCTCTCTCTCTCTCTCTCTCTCTCTCTCTCTCTCTCTCTCTCTCTCCCTCTCTCCCTCTCTCTCTCTCTCCCTCCCTCCCTCCCTCCCTCCCTCCCTCCCTCTCTCTCTCTCTCTCTCTCTCATCTCTCTCTCTCTCTCAAATTAAAGAGTATTTTACAATACAATACGTGAAACTATAACTGAGATTTTATACGCTTCAGCTTGGAATATATTGAAATAGGAGTAACTCTCTCGGTTAATTGCAGCACATACTTTACCAGTGTGCTACCAGATTGCCCTGTCCCTGGCAACTTACAATGCTTCCCAATGCAAGCCACCTGCTGGTATTTGAATTCAGTGCCAAACTCCAGGTCACATGCATATGCCAGTATTTGGTGAAAGCTGGTGAAAACGGGGGGGGGGGGGGGGGGGGGGGGGGGGGGGTGGGGGATAAATTATATGTAATCAGTATTTTATGACAGACCTCAAGAAGTTTGTTACAAAAATATGATAAAATTCCTCTCATCATTTCTGTACGTCATGTTTTACTGTGGCTTAAAAAAAGAAGTAAAAAGGAAAAAAGGCTGTTTGCTTTTTGTTTTTAAATTGGACAGTTAATTGGTATTAAAATCGGAAGCTCCAGTGTATATATATATTACATATACAGTGGTACCTGCTGTATGTGGCCACCCTTTCTGCCAAGAAAAAGTGGCCACATACTGCAGGTGACCTGCCACCACAGGTAAATTTTACAAAGAAACTGACTCCTATGCCTAGGCCTAGTGACCACAAAAAGTAGTGCGGCTGCTCACAGCAGTGGTTGCATACAGCAGGTACTACTGTATATATATATATATATATATATATATATATATATATATATATATATGTATATATATATATATATATATATACACAGTAAACCTCTTCAACCGAACACCTCTCTATACTGAACACCATTTCTCGGTCCCAAATATATACTTCCAATGGAAGCAAACCTCCCTATACCGAACACTTTTTTCTGCTCCCAAGGGTGTTCAGAATAGGGAGGTTTTACTGCATATATTTTTTTGAAAACATTGCTGCCACTGTAACAAGCTTCAGACTGTGTCTAACATTGTCTGTCTATTGAGACATTTTTCTCATATTAACTGTACATTGCTTAAAACCTGGTGAAATGCATCCAGGTTTGATCCGCTATTAGGGCCATCATCTTGACTGGCCAGTCTCTCCAGTGTAGCTGGATGTCTTTTTCCACTCAGTCTATGGAACTCATTAATTCATGCTCTCTCAGGTGATTTTTGTTGGAGTTACAAGATCCATGTTTCAGGGCACAGGAATCCCAAGGATGCATACTTCAAGGCAGTGTATCTATATTATTAGCTTATGCTGTATAGGAAGGTCCCACACTACATTTATTTGATAAGTAAACCTTTACTGAACACTAAAGACAAGTTTTGTGTACTACCCATTCAAAGTATCCACTCCAGACTATTGCATATGGAGTCAGCTGTCTGCTGATTACTGTGGATTCCACACACAATGATATACAGTGGTCCCCCTCTTATAAGGCCCCCTGAAGAGAGGCCATCCCCTCTACAAAGGCCACTTCTCATGCAGAAAGTATGTCATTGTCATTGTGAAGTACCCCTCAAGAGAGGCCACCCTTCTTATAAGGCCACTTTTCCAATGCATTTGGGGTGGCCTTATAAGAGGGGGACCACTGTATGAACAAGGGCAGCATTTCCTTTTTTTTCCTTTTGTGGTCCATCATGTATGAGACAATAAAATATACTTTGAAGATATTCCAACTCATTACAAGTGGTATAACGTATGGTTTCACACATTCAATTTTATTTATTGAATCCATTATTATTATTAACAACTCTTGGCCAGTAAAATATTGCGTGATTTGACTCAATCTGTGTTTGCACAGAGGTACAAGGGAGATGCGAGGCCTTGCTGGATGTTTTATAATCCCTGGTGGTCATGTCGTATTACATGCGAATTAAGAATAAAGAAACACGAAGACAGTCTGTGATAATACAATTAACACCTGACACAGATAAGCACCTGTAAAAGCACTGGATTTAGCCAAGGAAGCTAAACAGAGATATCTCTATATAGCCTCCTTGGTTTAGCCAATGTGTTGGGAGTAATAGTGGCTTGTTATGTCGTACATCCAGAAACTTGCTGTAACAATCTACTGGTGGGTCTGATAATGGTTTGCACTCTCTAACTCTCTGACATGGTGCCCAAGAAAGGCTGACAGATAACGTTTTGTGGAGTTCAGATAACTTTTTCAACAAAGAGCCCTTCTGGTCTCTTTTGTGATTTCTATAGGTTTTTTCTTTTTGGTGGATTGATGACATGGAAATATAAAGATTAAGAAGTGATGGGACACATTGTGCATTGGCCTTGGTGACAGGTTTGACAAGTTTGCCATAGAATGGATCCAAGATGGCACAAGGCCGTTTTATCAGGGGATCAGTCATTAATGCAACAAAGGGATGAAAGGGTCAGGGTCAATGCATTTGTATAATATAAATCAGAAATGGTGTCTGCTTTACATTTTGTTCGTACTTTGACAAATTAATTTATTCTCTATTCAGAGAAAGTCTGCTTGAATATTCAGGCTGTCAACAGCTTAACTTGCTGACAACATATTGGTCTGGACAGCAAGTCTGTTATAGACTCTAAGGGGTTAAACCATTAACCCATCCTAGAATAGGAGTCAGCTGCTTTCCTCGGCGACCTGCACACTTTGCACCCCGGGTCCACAAGGAGAACTGCTGGAAACTGGCATTTTATACCTGAAATTTTCACCGATGATATTTTGAGGAAGGACAGTATATAGTGGAAAGGATCATCAACAGACAACCTTTGAAATGAGCAGTCACTGGAACCAGTTTGGCTGGGAAAGTGTTAACCTAACCTGACATCTATATGTTCCCCCATACCTTAAATAAATATCATGTTGTGACATACACCAACAAAACGCGGTGTACAATCACACCAGGCTCTGTTGGCTTGTAGCACACAGACAGTTACACAACTCAACACAGATGGAAACCCTAAGCAGACATTAGCGGTTGCTTGCATGACTGGCAATTCTACAAGCTCTTTCACCTTAAATATTCAAGGTAACAATTTGACACAATGTGGCTTTTTATGACCTTAATCTGTCAAAAAAGACTAATTCTATTTCGCAAAATAGCCATCATCTAATAACCACATGGAGCCATAGTCGTGCTCTTGAGCATGTAACGACTTGTATTTTATTTCTGTTCTTGTAGAGAGTTTTAACATCAGCCTGAATTTATATTGCCTAGATGGCATTATTTTTTGGTCTCTTTCGTGTTTTATTTTAACATGGGCTATGAAAACCTGGTTTTTTCTGCCCTTATCTTTAAATTTCAATGCTCTCTGGCTTAACTCCATTTCACTCTTTCTGGTTCAAAGTGACCGACACCTTGCCATTGTATGTTTACTGTGTTACATCTATTAACCACCCAGGACACTTAGCATATCTTGGAATACTTACCATATTATACCTATTAACCACCCATGCTTACTGTGTTATATCTATTAACCACGCAGGACACTTGGCATATCTTGGGGTGTGAAACTGAAATTCAGACATATGTTTTGAATATTTTAAACCGTTTTTTTTTTCTTTTTTTTCTTTCTTTTCTTTCTTTTGTAACTAATGCTCAAAATAAAAAATGGAATATTCACATTATTTTAGCATTGTGGTGTCATAAAATGGGATGGCCGGAGGGCAGGCATGGTAAAAAGGGATCAGATGGTAATTCTTCTGTGGTCCCCCCCTCCTTCTCTAACTCTTTGTGAAATTACTATGTTACAGTTCATGCCATGCCATACATATCCTCTCCCAAGCACTTTAACCCTTAAAATGCCGATTTAAGACTGCATCAACAGCTTTCCTTGGGACACTTTGCACGCAAAGTGTTTTGAGGAAAGCTGTTGACTAAGACTACTTTTTGCTTTAGACTAGGCTTGCTAGTATTTGAATGAAAGGTATCTTCATGAGGAATTTAAATATCTTAACCATTATACGTTTAAGGGTAATGAGAAGACGACTCTAGCCATGATTAGCGCTATAAGGGTTAAATGATACATCTGACCTACATACTTATAATGAGGAGTACAAGTCAAGGACACCCACTTCAGTCCTGACAACTTTACACTCACAAGAATTTTTTTTTTTTTTTTTGGTGAGTTGTTATCCACTAAAAAGCAGACCAAATTTATTAGTAATTCTACTGGTGTCCGGATTATATGAAGTTAACTTGTTGTTTGACTAATACTTCTTACTTGCATACAGTGCTTCTTTGGCACACACTTCTGCATTGGTCCTTGTGGAAAATATCAAAGGCAGAGCTTCAACGATTCTGCACATATAATTCAAAATGTCTAAAAATGGACACGTTCTTGTGCCCTGTGACCTTAAAAATAGGTCAAATTAAAAAACCATAGCATACATGTGTCCTTGGTATGATGCACATGTTGTATAAAATTTCATTATTCTATTTTATAGGCTTCTCGAAATATGCTGCCAGCCAGCAAGGTGGATGGACAGACAGACAGACAGACTGCACTATCTCTGTATTCCCCTGTGCCACCTTCCATGGCTGTGGACAAAAATATGTGGAATCTCAATGATAATATTTCCTGCATTTATTTAAGGGAGTTACAAACCACATTTAATTTTCAAAAATCATACACAGAAGCAAGCTTAAAGATTGATCCGAAGTCACAGGAATGACCATTGCCCCCCCCCCCCCCCATCATGCAGGACTATAAATGTAAAGGGAAAAATTGCCGCAAGACAGCCACCGTCCTGTGCAATAAAGACATGAATGCTCTATTGTGTTACACTTTATGCAAAATTCTTTATTATAATTCATGATGAATCATGACTTATATCACGAAAATGACCGCATTTCACTCTTTGCAGGAAGCAATTGCATTGAGGACAATGTGTCATTTGGCTGTAATCACAACCAAAAACAAACAAAAAAAAAACAAAAAAAAAAAAAGAAAAAAAATCATGTATGGATTATCATGTGTTGGCTCGAGGAATTAAACAGTCCACACACAGAAACATGTTCGGGATCACAGTGTTGAAACGTTGCCATCCGTCCATTTTGCCACGAACATTTCCCAGACTTCATTTTTGATACAGTGGTCCTACTCTTGCCACACTGCCCCATCGATCATCCCGACACCATCTTTTCAACATACCCTAATTAGTGTGTTTTACAGTTTTTATTTTTGTCAGTGCAAGGCCTCTGCCCTATGGTTATTATATAAATCAACATCAAACACTACAATAATGAGGTCACGTATATGTGTCATGTCAAGCCAAGAATCAATCGAGGTAGTTACTCATTTTGCTAACAGCAATGTTATGTAGCAGAGAGCGGCAAAATCTTTGATCACCTTTTCATGTCTTTGTTAACAATTTAATAAAGTTGTGTACATAACCCTTAATTCTTGGGTATGTTACATTTAAGTCTTAAGTCATCACATACAGGCTATTCACACATGCACATGTAATTCATCGTCACACTTTAAACTACATGTACCAATATTTTTGCAGTATGTACAATATCTTTCAGAAAATGACATAACTTTCTGAGCTACCAAATTCTACATTGAGATTATGACAGACACATCTAAATCTGCTGACTACCTTTTCCTATAGACTAAGCTTAAGTATTAGGATGAAAGATATCTTCATGAGGCATTTGAATCTTTTAACCATTATATGTTTAAGGGTAATGAAAAAATGACAATAGCCATGATTAGCACTTTAAGGGTTAAATGATAAACCTGATCTACAAACTTATTATGACTCTATGTCTGTCCACTGTGATTATGTTTAACTGGGACTCAAAAGTACTTGACTGCTTGCTCTGCAGTTCTCCAGTAATTACTGTACAGCATCTTTTAACCCTTTCCCCCTTAAACCGACCAAAACCGGCTGATAGTCAAATGTTGTCTGTTTCAGTGTTTTCAACTAATTTCAATAGTAATGAAAAACAATTTTGACTGAAAATTGTAGATGAGCCCTATCAAGATCGCATGCCCCAGGTCAACAACTTTCCTTGGCATAAGTTGGGCACTTAGTGCCCAACTCATGCCAAGGAAAGTTGTTCACTCAAGTGTCAATTCAAGGGGGAAAGGGTTAACCGGAGTTTCAATGGTTGAAAGAAAGTCTTGGTGTTGTCCATGTTATTTACACTTCCTCTCAGCCACTCTGGCCATACCAAGCCAGGATGGTCTTTCAAGACAGGTTTCACTCGGCATCCATTTCTAGCATTTGCACAACTTAAGTTGTAATGACAATGTGTTTTTGGACATTTCTACAATTAATTAATTCAAGTGAGGACACTTCTACAGTTCAGCTCTCAGCATTCACACACTTTATATATACAGTAAAACCTCTGTAATCCGAAAACACCTCCGTATACCGAACACCTCTCTATACTGAACACCATTTCTCGGTCCCCAAATATATACTTTCAATGCTATCAAACCTCCCTGTGCTGAACACCTCACTATACTGAACACTTTTTTCCGGCTCCAAGGGTGTTCGGTATAGGGAGGTTTCACTGTATATATATAAACACACACATATATGTCTTGGGTGATTTATGGGCAATTATACACTGCCCACAAAAAAATATACAATGGAATAGATCCTACAGCCGATTTGTGGGTCATGCCCATTGTCTGAGGGTCAATTTTAATCCTTAAACCAGACCGTGGGCAGTATATACCAAGTAGAGTTTACACAATTTCTGGTATTTACAGCTTCCCATAATGTCTGGGCAGATTTGCTAATTTCTACGTTCTGAAACCCCCTAGGTAGCCCATTGAATTTAAGGCAAACATGGTTTATGGGCATTTTTCAACTGCCGATAAACCAAACAACTGCCCACAAGACGGTCTGAGGATTACAATTCTGCCCATAAACCACCCAAGACATAACTATATATATATATATATATATATATATATATATACATACACAAAAACACATACATCTATAAAACAGTATTTTATTTACTCTCTCAATATATGTATGTATCATTGTAAGGGATGTCAATCTCGCTGTCACATAACCAACAAAACTGAGAGAGAGAGAGAGAGAGAGAGAGAGAGAGAGAGAGAGAGAGAGAGAGAGAGAGAGAGAGAGAGAGAGAGAGAGAGAGAGAGAGAGAGAGAGACGAGAGAGAGAGAGAGAGAGAGAGAGAGAGAGAGAGAGAGAGAGAGAGAGAGAGAGAGAGAGATGGGTCTGGCTTCCACTCCACACTTGACACTACTCAAATTTTTTCAGCAGAAAGCTGTCAGTATAACAGAAGTGATGCTTTAAAAAAGTACATGTACCTAAATTCCCTTTAATGCCATCATGGCCCGTCTTCTGTCAACAATCCATTTTAAAAAGTTTTATCTTACACTGCTGAAAATACTGTGCCAATACTTTCATGTAGAATCACCCCCCAAGGATTAAAATATACAAAATTAACGATAAAGAAATCATAATTGAGAACAATTTTATCCTGATATGGTGACCTGGCAATGATACTTTTCAAAACTGCCCCCCCCCCCCCCTCCCCCCCGCCCCCCCAAAAAAAGAAAGAAAAAAACACGAAAATATCAAGAAATTAGTGTTTAACACACTGTTGAGCATAGTGGTAACAACTGGTTCTTGCGTCACCGCACATTTTCAACCAAGCAGGGTTTTTTCTTTTTCCATACTCCCAGGTGTCTCCACCTACAAGAGGGGGATACCAGGGTGAAGTCCCATGCAGCGCCACCTACAGGTGATATGCTCCATTAACTCTTTCAGTGCCAAATCTTGGACTGAGTCAACAGCTTTTCTCTGGAACTAGAGGCATTCTGATGCTTGAATGAAAGGTCTTTTAACGAGTAATATGAATGTGAGATCCTAATGATAATTCAGACTAATTTGACTTTAGTAGATTGACTTTAGACGTGATTAGCGCTGAGAGAGGGAATCAACCTCAATAACTAAGGATTTAAGTACCAGGTTAGAGACAGGTAACAACTGTCCCAGGCATGCTTGGCCAAAGTCTGCTGAGACAAGCTGTGGACCAGTTTTACCTTCTCTGTGCGACTTAGGCTGACCACTACTAGAGGCAAAAATTTTCTCACACAGAAAGGGCATGCAGGATGATGCCCATACTTCAGATATGCGTGACTTTGGTTCTAATCATCACTGACAAAGTTAGACAGGGTCAGGCTCTGTCAAAAGAGATGTCAGACTGCTCTCTAGTGTCGCACACTCATTGCTCAAAATTAGCAAAACTCCATGTGCAGTGAATCAGCATAATGACGTGGTTACTGTACTTCTAGAAATTTTCGTGCTCGATTTAATTTCGCGCTTTTCGCGCAACCACCAAAAGCGCGAAATTGAAATGCGCGAAAATAAGTTGCATTGTATTTCACTACACTGTTTGGCATTGGATTGCGCGAAACTAAAATGAGCGAAAATTCTGCAATTTCAGAAAAAATGAGTTTGCGCGAAATAAAACATGCGCGAAAATTTCTAGAACTACAGTATACTCTTTGTCAGCTGATCGTCAATCAGCCAGCAGAATGCCTGTCATTGCAGAGACCAAGACAGGGCTTCAGGGCAACAGCTTTCCTTGACACACAGAAACTGCTGAGGCAATCTAAACTTGGCACTGAAAGAGTTTTAAAGAGATTTCATTTTAACTGTGTAAGGTTACACAATTAAATCTGAGTCAACAGTTGTGGGTCAAGTGCTCTGGCAAAATTGACACGGACTCCAATGTTGCACTGAGGGCTGTACGTAACCAAAGCAAGAGAACAGCTATAGCTATTGATGACAGTGCTCTCCTTGATGTAACCAAAGACAACAGCTATAGCTATTGATGACAGTGCTCTCTTTCATGTAACCAAAGACAACAGCTATAGCTATTGGTGACAGTGCTCTCTTTCATGTAACCAAAGACAACAGCTATAGCTATTGGTGACAGTGCTCTCTTTCATGTAACCAAAGACAACAGCTATAGCTATTGATGACAGTGCTCTCTTTCATGTAACCAAAGACAACAGCTATAGCTATTGGTGACAGTGCTCTCTTTCATGTAACCAAAGACAACAGCTATAGCTATTGATGACAGTGCTCTCCTTGATGTCACCAACGACAGTGATCCCAATACTATTTACAAATACCAAAATTAATCGATTGTGTTTGAGACATAAAATACCGGATTTAATTAATGAAAATTACTTACCTGACATAGTTATGACAAAAATTGATACACACTCCTTGAAAGGCTTCTCACAATATGCTAGGAATCATATTATTAACCACTATGAGATTAACTGTAACATTATTAATTGTCACGTCTGCAACAGACGAAATTAGTCACATGTATTATTATTGTCACTAGGTCTATCAACTTAAGTTTTGTAATCTCTGTTATCATTCAGCCTATAGTAATGTGTTAGAAATCTTATAGCGTACGAGTTTAAATATAGTAAGTAAATATAGTATATCTTTAGGGTGGCCTACATGTCAGCGACTCTTTGGAGTCTTAATGTATGGTCTCCTGGTTTTTAAACATATAAATTTATTCTTGTAACACACTGTGTAATTTTGTTTAGACCAAATAAAGCTATTCTATCTATCTAAAGACAATAGACAGAGCTATTCATGACGGTGCTCTCCTTGATGTAACCAGCCAACAGCTATAGCGATTGATGACAGTGTTCTCCTTCAGGTAACCAAAGACAACAGCTATAGCTATTGATGACAGTGCTCTCCTTCAGGTAACCAAAGACAACAGCTATAGCTATTGATGACAGTGCTCTCCTTCAGGTAACCAAAGACAACAGCTATAGCTATTGATGACAGTGCTCTCCTTCACCATGAAAACACCTTCACTCAGACACACCTCATGCCTTCAGCAAACAACAAACAGTCTATCTGCAGCTTTTGGGTCTGTTGTTTAAAAAAAGAATGCCGTGGTCATGGGGCAACTCCTGCAGAAGCTCTGCACAGACTTACAGCCTTAATGCCAACAATCTCCACAACTAGGAATACATGCTGCAGATATCTACAACCTGAACAACATGGTATGATTACGGCCATATAAAACTTTCACAGTAAAGTTACCAACTTGTTTTTTTTTTTTTTTGTTGAGTATGAGAAGAGCTCGACATCAATGCACCTTTCTTGTGCTCGCTTCCAAAAGAGTTAATTCCCAGATGGCTTGTGGGGATATAGCTCACTGTGAAAGAAGCAGTTTACAGATCTGACCTCCAGGCCCACATTATTGATGAGAGACACACATGATCCAGGTCTGGATGTGCACGATCACATTGCAAATCTGCAACTCTCTGTTCAAATAAAAGGAACACGGCGTCCATGCCAAGGTGAGGGTTGTGCAAATCAGCATCAGTTGCCGCAAGACTGGCTGTCATACACGAGAGAGTGCAGGGCATCTGAAGGCATTAATCGTCTGACGTCCCAATAAAGGTTGTTTCAAGCGTTTGATTCATGCAAGTTTAGCACGATAACCATCCATCCCACACAGAAGTGACTGCTGTTTTTTTTCCATGCAATGTTATCACCTGCATATACTTCTCATCAACCTGGAGTTGGTTTTCCATCAGTTGTAACCCGGACAAGTATTTCCCTGTCTGACATTATTAATGGCAATTAATCTCCAGTGGTCCCCATCTGGAGAGACTTGCGAACATACCCCATGCTCTCTCTTAAGACCTTTTCAGAAACATTTGCTCAGTGCTTTTCATTTTCATTTATACCCCCTAAGATCAACCTGCCTTGAGAGAACATAATGTTGTCATCTCTATGGGGGGTCGGGGGGGGGGGGGTCTTTGAAGACAGGTCTCCTACAATCTAAATTGTGGTCAAAGCTAATCTATCAATGAAAAGATACACAAAGTCAATAAACAGATTCAACTATCAACCTGCCTGGGCTACAGTCAGATGTTTTCTTTACACAGTGTTTTCTTCCCTCCAAAGATCACCAGCCTTCAACATGTTCAAAGCATACTGTCGTTCTAGAAATTTTCGAGCATGTTTAATTTCGCGCAAACTCATTTTTTCTGAAATTACAGAATTTTCGCGCATTTTAGTTTCGCGCAATCCAATGCCAAACAATGCAGTGAAATACAATGCAACTTATTTTCGCGCATTTTAATTTCGCGCTTTAGGTGGTAGCGTGAAAAGCACGAAATTAAATCGAGCGCGAAAATTTCTAGAACTACAGTATTTTTCTGCACACTTTGCTTGGTACTTTTCATGTTTTATGTGACTTCTAAGAGAGACCCCTGTCTTGAGAGACCACCTGTCTTGATAGACCACCTGTCTTGGGAGACCACAGTTCAGTCATCCCACTGAGGTGGTCTTTGAAGAGAGGTTTCCCTGTACCTGTGTGCCAGGTCATGCTACAGCTGTCTGGAGACCAGCTAAAGTATGACCTGCCACACAGACCTGGTGGCCAAGGCCCAGCTCCTCACAATGGATGGACTGTCACATCATACTGGCTCACAGTTGATGTGACCCAGCCTCCCCTAAACAATACACAACTGTAAGTAAGTGCTGGTCACCACAGGTCCCCATGATCATCTCATTTATCAGCCCCCCCCCCCCCCCCCAAAAAAAATGTTTGTTTCCCCTAACCCGACTGACCCATCTCTGAACCCCGTTACCAACCCCATGTTAAGTTACTTCCAACCAAAAGAAATAGAAACACCCACATGTACCTACCTACCCCAAACTGTGGAATATTTGACAAAGAAAACATACCAACCTACCAAAATTGTCAGACTAAAAAAAATAATGTCTACCTACCTACCCCCAAAAATTTTGGTATGTTAGGGGAAACACACTGATACAAGAGGCCCTAATATAGGCTGACGAGCCTGACGGCCAGGTGTATTTACAAATAAAATATGTTTATACTAAACACACTCATTTTTTTTTTTTTTTTTGGCCTTATTAGGATTCCCAATTCACCAAGTTTGTTGCTCCGGTGGAAAAAAAATGGCTAATGCCAAGATCTTTCCTGGGCACACTTAGCATTGAGGATGTGGATCTGAGAGACTTAATGTACCCATGTTACTTGACAAACTTCTGATTAACAAAATTTAGTTCAATGCCTGGTGAAACCTATGTCACTTTTAATCCTTGCAAACAATGACAAAATAGTCTTTTTTTTTTAACCACAAAATCTAGAACCATTCTTTACTCAGGCTAGTGTGACAGGATCAAAATCATTTACTTTGGTGGCACACTGCCATGTCCAATTTAATGCCATCAATTGAACAATACAATGGTGTGTCACACACCTTTGCATAGGGGAGCAGATTGGTGTCCAAGCTTGTCACAATCTGCCCTGGAGAGGGATTTGCTGGGCTACTTCACCTGAACCCAGACATACCCTGGCCTTGCAGCTGACATGTGCCTGCTGACATGGTAAGCAAACTGGGAATTCCTCTGTCAGCTTCTTAGCTCTGAAGTAATTCAGATCACAATTTCAGAGTTACAGCTCAAGTCACCAATCAATGAGCTGCCTACACTTCTTCTGCATCATGCACCAGTAGAAGATACTTCTATGCCCATTGTTCAGGAGAAGCCCAGGTACGCTCTGTGACTGACTGAAAAGTGACTCTCCGCCCACATCTGTGAGTATGTGGTTGGCTAGGCACCAGTCTTAGATATATAATAAAAATACAGCAAAATTAGGTCAATTTCTAGCAGGTGATTGTGTGACTTTCAGTTTCTATACATTACTGGGACGATCTTCATCTCAGTCGTATATTATAAACCTTTACACCCTGACCTGATTTCCTAATTGACTTTCCGACAGGTCTCCTCAGAGTACTCATCTGCCCAGTCACATAATGAACTGTTTACACTTCAATGACAAAATGACAATACATTGCTGAGAGGTAATGACAGAAAACTAAAGGAATCCTTGGTCTTTCACTCCTTTCCCAATTTTTCTATGCATGACTGGAGCTTGAGAAAAAAAGGGAAAAACACCGAATTAGAGAGAAAGTTGGAGCCTGTGACTTGCTCTTGGTTATGCTTATATAGTGGGAGGTGGAAAATGGCTTTTGTGGTCCCTTTGATCCCGACCTGCCCCCTGTTGGCAATGACACAAACTAATCTTTTGTGGCTCCACCTCATACTCGCCCCCCCCCCCTCCAATTTATCAACAAATGCGATTCAAAGTGACATAGCTGTCAGAAGTAAGAGGGAGGGGAGACTAGTCTTTGTCAAAACAGCTGGGAAGCAGGAATAAAACTCTACCTGCATTCTTTAGAATCCCCACAAACAACACGTGTATCACAGTTCACATAGCAAGTGGCACAGTCAACTCAGCAGTCCGCTCTGCGTGGTGCTCCACAGCTTTGAAAAATGTGGCATCAACGAGAGTCTTTGCTTTTTTTTTGGCCTTGAAAGTTACGTTGTAGCTCCCAAACATTGTGCTTTCAAAGTCTGTGCTTCTCAGTCGCTGGCCAGTCATTCGCCAGCTACCCTGGCAGGGAGCAAGACTCCCAGGGAATGTTTGGACCAGTGAAATTGAAAGTGTTTTCCAACTGAGTGGCACTAGTGGTATACATTGAAAATTTTCTTGTCTCTGTGGCAATCTGACATAAGATTTGATGCGTTTTAGTGCAAAATGTTCGGTGCACGCTAATAATGTCGCCATAATCCTCATCAATAACTTTCTTAACCCTTTCTTTGCTAACTGCAACTAAAATCAAACTACTTAAAAACAAACTGCTCCAAATTATAATACCGGCACTATATTCACGTTCCTAATACGAAGACCTTTTATTGAAGTCCCAGCATGCCTGTAGTTCCAAAAAATATCATGGACCAGGTCAACAGCTTTCCCTGACATATATGACATGTACTTTGGGTGCATTGTGTCCAAAGCATGCCATGGAAAGTTGTTGACTCAGTCAAAATGTGACAATGAAAGGGTTAATAGATTTCAATATGTAGGATAGCTACAGCAGTGATGAGAAAGATGTTGACTGGGGGTAAGGGTGGTCTTTATAGCCAGGGACTACGGTAGAACATGATAAGCTAAGGTTTATTGTTCAGGCTGGTCTGTATACAGAGAGATGCTTCTGTGGAGAAACCTGGGTTAAAAGCTCAGCGTATTCTGTGTTTGAGACAAGCGTTGACAGGCCTGGGATAAAAGTTCAGGGTGGTCTGTATACATGGAGGAGCTACTATAGATTGGCCTGAGTTACAAGCTCAGGGTGGTCTGTATATACAGAGGAGCTACTATAGAGAAGCCTAGGTAAACAGCTCAGGGGATCTGTATTAAGACAGGGCTATTGTGGCAAGGCTTAGGCCTGGTGGTCTGTCTGAAAAGGGACAACTCTAGAATAAGACCTGGGTTTATAGCTCAGGGTGGTCTGTATATACAGAGGAGCTACAGTTGAAGGGTGTTTTATACATCATGTATGTCTGTAACAATGACAGATCACCGTCAACAAATGAGATGCTTCCTCCAGGAAATTACATGCTACAGGTGAAGAACATGCCAGACAGACTGGTGACCTGTTAAAGGTCAAAGGTCACACCGGTCACACACAACAGGACCTGCCTCCCTTGTGATTTTATTGAGTTGTGCCTCAGGCCACAGTCACAGTTTCCTGGCAACTTCATGTAAAGTACCATGGAGGGTTGACAAGACTACTGCGTCAATGGGGCAGGAGGGGGTGGAGGGGGAGGATAGTACCCCATCAACTCTGACCTGACAGATACACCTTATAATGTATCTTTGACCTTCTACTGCTCGCAGTGAAGTCTCCAGAGGAGCCGTCTTTCAGACCCTTATGGCATATTTCAGTTTCTGTCAATGATGCGTGTCACCAATAATTTCCACATATCAATTTGCCAAACCTTGTAAATCTATTCCCTAACAATTAAGGCACCATTACTCTGCACGACTATCATGGCATCAACAAAATGTCCACATTACCATGCTTTTTTTGGAAGAGCAGCTAACAAGAAAACACACACACTAAAATGTTCTCAGGTTTTGCTCTTTTTCATGAGAAAAGATCGGACGTGCAGCCATGACAATGGCATGCACCATGATGAGAAATAATGTAGTCATCTTGACTTGGGCATTCTGTGTGTGTACTTTTTAACCCTTAAAGTGCTAATCACAGTTATAGTCATTTTCTATTTAACCGTTAAACGTATAATGGTTAAAAGATTCAAATTCCTCATGAAGATGTCTTTCATTCAAATACCAGCAAGCCTAGTCTCACGGAAAAAGCCGTTTTAGTCAACAGCTTGCCTGGGGACACTTTCCATGCAAAGTGTCTTGAGTAAAGCTGTTGACTCAGTCTTAATTCAGTGCTGTTACAAGGGCTAATGAAGGATTATTTTCAGAAACATCAGAGAATCTGTACTATTGCATTCAGCCTTGAACAGCTGAAGTCGCAAAACTCAATAGCATACATGTATGGCACCAACAGATGGAGCCACAAGCACATGAGAACTTATTGCGTGATGTGCCATTTCTTCTTGGCCATTACTGACCAATATCTGAGAAGCTAGGTTTGTTCATCCCCCATTTGTGGCTGTAACTGTAATTCGTCACTTGGTAGAAGGGTACTGCATGGTCCTGCTTTTGCTGAAAGCAGAGCAGTTTGAGAGAAAACACAAACATTCAGATTTTCTTTTTTTTTCTTTTGTTTCTTTGAGAAAATAAAAACTGGACTTGAAGCCTTGAAAATAGCATACACAATGATGATGAACATTCTGTAGTGACTTTTGGATTCTCTGTGTGTACTTTTTAACGCAACAATATTTCCAGTAGCATCGGCAAATCTGTACTTTTGTAGCCAGTATTAAACACAGAAAGTCCTAAAACTCAATTGTGAATGCTATCAACACATGGAGCTACCCTCATAAAACAAATAAAGTTTATCATCACAGAGCTACCAGCAAATGGAAACATAACATGGTGCTCCACTTCTTGTTGGCAACAACTGACTAAGCAGAGGAGCTGGGTTTGTTTATCCCCCAGGTGGCTCCACCTGCACTTGGTTACTTGGCAGAAGTGTGCTGGTGGCTCCACCCAGGGATAATATGCACTATTTGGAAAGACAAGCCACGATGAAGCAAGACGACAATCTCTATTTTTAGACCATGCATGCTTAGCAGATTTTCTATGCATCTCACCCAATGAGAAAAGGTGAATTTGATGGGGAAGACAACTCACAGTCTTCCCCCTAAAACATAGTTTACACTGTCAAACATCACTCCAGAGAACCACCTGGTAGGATCTCTGTCATGTCATAAACTCATAATTCTTCTGATGGCCAGTTATATGCAGACAGACCTTCTCCCCCATGTCAAGCAGCCAGCCGCCATATACCGATAGGCCTCACAACATGGCCAAATACAGATTAATCCTGTCCTCATCATGACAAAATCATCACCATTTACAGAGGGTCCTCTGCCCCTTTACAGCCCCACTGGTGTACAAGGCTGTCTGCTATCTCATCTCCACAAGGCTCTCATAGCCACGTAAGTCGAAAGGTAATCCTGGATTCATGATGATGTAAGACCAAATCAATTTCTTCCACTGTCTTGAGTTTTAAGTAACATGAAATGTTTACATCAACTTCAAGATCTGCCTCTTTGTGTGAGAATGCTGGTTTCAGTCCACAACAATCAATTGTGCAGAAAGCTAATTGTGGAGTAATTAGTGCCACATAGTACTGGCAACAGACTTGACAGACAAAGGCACAGACTGTTACATTGAACTGCCGACACACTTGGCAGACAAGGGCACAGATTGTTACATTGAACTGCCAACACACTTGACAGACAAGGGCACAGACTGCTACATTGAACTGCTGACACACTTGGCGGACAAGGGCACAGATTGTTACATTGAACTGCCAACACACTTGACAGACAAGGGCACAGACTGCTACATTGAACTGCTGACACACTTGGCGGACAAGGGCACAGATTGTTACATTGAACTGCCAACACACTTGACAGACAAGGGCACAGAATGTTACACTGAACTGCCAACACACTTGGCAGACAAGGGCACAGAATGTTACATTGAACTGCCAACACACTTGACAGACAAGGGCACAGAATGTTGCATTGAACTGCCAACACACTAGACAGAGACAATTAGGGGGAGAGACTGTTACAGTGAAGTCAATAACAGGAAAACCCAATTGTTCTATCAACACCTTGTAAAGGGTGGAAAATCCAATATTTATTCCTACTGAACTAACTTGCCAGGTGGGCCTCAGATTCAGTGTTATCTTGCACTTTTTTGGTAGTTGGCTGACATGGCTAAGTTTGACTGTGTTTCCCTTTGTTGGTACCTTTACAATCAAATGGTATTCCTAATTTGCTGAAAACTCTTTCTGGTTTTAAATTACGTTATCTCATATTTGCTCAGCTGATAACATCACCTTGGTTTTATTCAATTTATATGCCATGTCTGCTCAGTTGATAATGTCTCTTTACTCATTCAGTGTATACATGTGCTATGCCTGTACATCTGATATCAACTTGATTGTCCATTTTATATGCTAATCAGTTCAGCTAATAGCATCACATTCAGTTTATATGGTTTATCTGCTCAGCTGAAAACATCACCTTGCTTATTCAGTTTTTATGTCATCTGCTTAACCAATAACATCATCTTATTCAGGTCATGTGCTGTATTTGCTCAGCTGATAATATTACCTTACTTATTCATTTCATTCGCTCATCAGCCCATCTGATTACAATCTCTTCATTCTTCAGCTTATCTTTTGTCTGCTTGACTGATAATGTCCTCTTACTCAATTTACATGTTATATTTGCTCAGCTGATAAGATCTCCTTGCTTATTTATTTCATATTAGCATCTGTTTGGCTAATAACACCTCACATTTTCAGGATTGCCTGGTCTTACATACTGAAAGTCTTACTTTCCATGCTTACATGTACTTTCCTGACATTATTTGTTCTGCACATAACTATTAGGAAAATTAACATTCTCTTCATAACAGATTAAAAATATTCCTGAATTAATTTTACGTTTTCATTTTGTCGTGTCCATTGATCCCAAAGAGACTAGTATATTAAAAAAAATATGGAACAAACTGTCATGTGTCCCCCAGGGGCTATACACCCCCCCCCCCCCCACGTCCACCACCCC
This sequence comes from Hermodice carunculata, assembly GCA_964020975.1. Taxonomy (NCBI): domain Eukaryota; kingdom Metazoa; phylum Annelida; class Polychaeta; order Eunicida; family Amphinomidae; genus Hermodice; species Hermodice carunculata. Next base: position 77,397,945 of record OZ026627.1, read on the forward strand.
ACCCCCACCCCGAACATCTTCTCCTGCAGGTAGCAAACAAGGGACCATGATGTCATTTCCCAAGCAACCAAGAATCCACATGTCTGACACAAGATATTTGAGTACTCTCACTGACATGCAAACTTTAGCCATTTTGACATGAAGAGAGATCTGAAGTGTCCAGTTTCTTATGTAATATTTGTCACTCAGGCCAGTTATAACTGGCAGTGTATTGAGTAAGACATAATCCACTACTCTGTAGCCACTGATGAGTCCAGTTCAGTTGCAAAAGAAAAACGAACAAGCTGGTCTGGTGTAACTAGTATCTGAACAGACAGTCAAGCAATCCTAGCCTTTTGGCACTTTTATATTTCATATCTTTATTATTCATTAAGACTGATAAGGCATCAAGACTGACATTCAAGGCATTAAGACTGATAATTAAGGCATTAAGACTGATAATTAAGGCACTAAGACTGATAATTAAGGCACTAAGACTGATAAATAAGGTATTAAGACTGATAACAAAGGCACTAAGACTGATAATTACGGCATTAAGACTGATAATTAAGGCACTGAGACTGATAATTACGGCATTAAGACTGATAATTAAGGCACTGAGACTGACCAAGCATTAAGACTGTTAAGGCAACAGCCAGCAGCGTGAGGCACAAAAGAGGACCACAAAAAGCTGTTGACTGGGTTGCACGAGGGTTTAACTCTTTCCAACTCAAGTTGCCTAAAATTGCCTGGATGTAGATTGTGATCTGCCTTAACGTTTTTACTCCTGTTGCTTGCTATTTTCTAGAAAACATCTTTGCCAAGATTTGTATGCAAAACCATTCATGATGACATGAACTTAGTCAAGAGCTTTCCTTGGCATGAGTATAGGGCACATTACACCCAACCTGTGGCAAGTAAAGCTATTGATTCAGTTGAAGTCTGACCAGGAATGGGTTAATTTCTAAGTTCATAATGGTGTCACTACTATGCAGTTGAAATATGAGATCTACATGAAACAAATGTCAAGCTATTTGGCTGATCTAGCTTGGTTCATGAGACTGGCCCTGGGCTGGTACCTACTTTGACAAGTCACGTAGCTGTCCTGGGCTCATTTACTTTGGTTGTTGGGTTTCAGCCTATTGTATTCATCTTAATAAGCGCACCTTCCCTAATAAGTGCACACTCCCCATCCCCCCCGCCCCCCCCCCCCCGAAAGAACCCCCAAAATATCCCATAGTTTTCAAACGAGGGGTAGAATTTATCATTACACTGACGATCTGCATTTTTCAGCTTTTGTGGATGAAATTTTATTTACAGCGCACTGTGCACCTATTAAAATGAATACCACATTTCATTTTACAAGTTATCAACATACCGGACCTTCAGGCATCAGCTGCCTCCAGAAATCGTCACAAAAGACGGGAACCATTCTGTCAGCTGTAGCCAGATAGCTTGCGAGGCCCCGGGGGACAATGGAGTAATAGCAAACTGTGGGCTTATGGTAATAGTCTCTCCACAATTGGTTTATCTTCACATTACAGGGATCCTCATAAGATCAGCTGATGTACAATTTCATGAAACACGAATACTTTCTTATGATATAGTGGTTATTTGTCCACTGTTGAATGCGGAATTGTTATCTACTCCGAGTAATTCAATAACTCAACAGACTCAATCAAATTAGAGGTAACTAAGAACCGTTGGTGAAAAGGAAATGCCAGAAAAATAGCACATTGATTCCCCACATTATCAGCCATCGTTTAACCGTGTGTGGACCCAGCCAACAGTGGGAATGATACAACCGAACTGACCACTATGCACAGCCAGCCAGGAGACAACTGTTGACTGGCAACATGGTGCCCCTTGAAGTGCCTATTTAAGACTGAGTCAACAGCTTTCCTCGGTGCGCAATGCACGCAAAGTGTCCCAAGGAAATCTGTTGACTAAGACCAATTTTGCTTTAGACTAGGTTTGCTGGTATTTCAATGAAAGGTATCTTCAAGTGGAATTTAAATCTTTTAACCATCATATGTTTAACGGTAATGAGAAAACAACTATAGCAGTGATTAGCACTTCAAGGATTAATGTGGATGACAAAAAACACTGACGTTTACCTCATCAAATGCTTACTTATAACTTTTAATGAGGATACAAAAGCTGCATCCTGGTGCACAGGCATCACGGTACCCAAAGGTTAACAATATCAGGGTACCTAAGGGTTAACGACATCAGGGAACCCAGCAAGAACAACTGATGGCACAAACACACAGGACAAGTCCCCCGCACAACAGAACTCGCACGTTTTTCCGAGCTGACATTTGCTTTGATATAAGTCACTTTGCTGATGGATTAACGAACGATCCTCCCGACTTTGAGAACCAGTAGAAATGTCAGATCTCTCAGGAGCCTGCCAGTGTCTGGATTAATCAATGTCGTGGAAAAAAATGAAAAGATAGGAGGGTATGAAGCCATCGTTCCTGACCACAGTAGCAGGCTTCAGCTTAATCTTCCAACACTTTCACTGCCTAATGAGAACTTCCCCCAACATGTCATAAGCCACAATCTTCTGTAACCCTTTACTAGGAATTTCGATGAATTCAGTTTAGCATTCAGACGACAAATGCAGACACCACCACTGGAGCAGCCGGTCAGTTAAGGTCAGGTCCATTCTGTTTGTGGTCATAGACAGTGTCAACTAAAGGCACTGTCCGCAGATTGCTTTCTAAGGCACAATAGAAGGTTTGGCTTAACGTTACTGTGAATTGCTTCAATTTTGCTGTACTCTTATTTCCGCTTATTTCGCTGATGGCACAAAAACTATGAAAATAAAAACACGGTGAAAAAGTATTTTAATATTGTTTGAGAAGGAATTATGTCCAAAACAGTAAAATAAAAACTACAGTGAAATGTCATGAATAAAAAAAAACCTGAAAATTTATCAGCACGAAAATAAAGCAATTTACAATAATGTTTTTGTTATGGGTTTTACGATTTTTTTTGGTCATTAATATTATGTGATGCTGTGAACCTGACAGAGCTACTATTGGTGCGCAACACTTCCCCACTAAACCTTATGATGAAGTGCCCACTGCAGCTCAAGATGTGCGCTTCCTTTTCACCATGAAGAATGACATCTGTCAATACACGTTTAATATCAAAATCTGTCAAAGATAATTTCCTTGTGGAAAATCTCAACATTCTAACCCTGGCGTGAATTTGGAGATTGTTCTGCAAATCATAATGTAATATCAATTTTTTTTCCTATAATCTAAACACAAGCATCCTTTTATTAACCATGCTAACGTGTTATTGCCAATCACTACACTGTTTAAAAAATAAAATGAAAATCAGAAAATAAGACTGTCACCATCTAGTGAGCAGTTTTAGTGGAGACACGAGTCAAGGTATGTTCCCAACAAATTTGAAGGAAATTTAATGTGGTCAAAACTTACAAAAAAAAACACTGTAAATTAAAAACAAAAAAACAAAAAACAACAACAAAAAAACCACAACAACTGAAATTACAGTGCCACCTTTTGAACAAATTCAGAACAAAGAGTCCCGAGAAGTATCCCTGTGTAATTTCTAACAAATTCTTGAACCAATTTCAGAGATGAAAGATTTTCATAATGATGATGATGATGATGATGATGATGATGATGATGATGATGATGATGATGATGATGATGATGATGATGATGATGATGATGATAGTATTTGTGGCAGTAGTTGCAGAAATAGTTGTAACATTGAAATAAGATGAAATAACTATACATTTTTTTTAATCATAAAATTTTAAATAGGAGATCACTGAAGCAATTACCATTTAAACACTTGATTGATAGCCACTCAAAGTATATTCCCAACAGGTTTGAAGAAGATCCGACAAAGCTTTTTTTTTCTTTTTTTTTTAATGCCAAGTCAAAAACAGACTGGAAGATGGCCAAGAGACAGACTGGGCTCCAACACACTCAGCTTGACTAACAAGTAAGCAGAGGTAAAAAGTCCACAGCGTTTGGCGCTCTTGACCACTTATCATCTATCCGCAGAAGGACAGTTTCCCGATCATTGCTTTTACCTGAGAAGTTATACACAGGTCTGCTGGATTCACAGACTTTTGCTAATGAAAATGAAGAGATTCTCCGCTAATTTTGCGGCACATGTAACATGAATTTAATACACAGCTGTAAAGAGTTTGTGCCAATAAATGACAAACTATTAACGCTTTCACATCAAGGTCAGTGTATGGATACATGGACCCCTGTCAACATACATTGCTGTCTAGGTCTGCATTTTTGCGGGCTTACATACACTATGGTTGCCATAACAACCATAGAAAATACAGTTTTAATTATTTCAAAAATGTAAAAGATTACTCATTGCTGAAATTTTGACAAAATTGTAAATTAGATATTTAGGAAATTGAATATGACCACTCACAAAGGTTTTCATTGATAATATTTACATATTTCTGATGAAAATATGTTTTTTTGTTTTTTGTTTTTTTGGTAAAAAGTGGTTGCTATGCTAAGCGTCTGTTTAGGCAAAGTGTACCATGGTAACCTCTTTACATTACATACATACTAAGAGTTTCAATGGATATTATTATGCACAAATTATTAAATCGACAGGAGTTGAATATTCATAATTTCACTAAAATCCACGTAGGCTATAGTTACCTTGTATTCTTTGTAAAATTGAGAGCGTTGACAATTTTAAAAAAAAGGTAGTAATTTGCATGTCAGTAACAAATTTCTCTGCATTTTGGATAAGATGATATAGCAGTACATCTGAGCTATCACCGAACTATGCCAAATGCCACTATCTACCCATACTACCCCAGGCCCTACCTCTACCCCTACCCCCAGCCTTACCCCTAGCCCTGTAACCCCCAGCCCTACCCCAAGCCCTACCCCCAGCCTTACCCCTAGCCCTACCCCCAGCCCTACCCCGAGCCCTACCCCTAGCTGTACCCCCAGCTATACCCCCAGTCCTACCCTCAGCCCTACCCCTAGCCCCCAGCCCTGGGGGAAAAAATTCAAGAATTTCGCATTACAATGGTGTGTCCTGGTGTATGAAGCTATAAGAGTTCAAAGTGATCAGTTTGCTTTACAAGACCTGTACATCTGCTGAGTTGTAGTTGGACAAAAGATTTTTCAGCAGAATGCTGATAGATGGATGTGGGATAACTAGTGCCCTCATTGTGAAACTAAGATCATTTTATCTCTGCTTAAAACAAAAAAAACCCCCACCAACATCTAAGCATCTCGGAGTTATGAAAATAACAAGGAATGAGGAGCCTTTCAATGTAATGTTATGTAAACATAGTGGTGCCTCTGTACTGAGGCCACCCTCACTCCACCAGACAGTGGCCACTTTAGAGGGGTTGGCCTATGTCGCAGGGACAACAGCATAGATATAGCTGCGTGCTGCAGGATAACAGTAGCTTTATAAGACGGGTGGCCCTTGGTGACAGCCAGGCCTGGTACCAGCAGGACACAACTATACCCGGCATGGTTTCCAGCTTGTATTAATAAGTCTAGAACAGTGAAAACTTGTTATAATGACAACATCTGTTCCCTAAAAAATGTGTCAGATAATTGATTATGTCAGATAAATGAATCAAATAACAAAGAAAACAGACCTCCCCCCCCCCCATGAAAGTTGGTGTCATTATATTGGATACGTTGGATATCTGAGTGTCGATCATTATATTATTACGAGATTTCACTGTAATAAGTGTGCCCAGGCTGATAACACCAGCCCACCACTGTGAGAAATTACATTTCAATAAAAAGACTATTAACTACCTACCGAAATCTAATCAAACTGAATTTGCTTTTCAGTGGGGCGACAGAACATTTGGCAGCCAATACTTTTTTTATGTAAGATGGGAAATTCTCGTTTATCAATCTGATGGTGAGTTGACATTTACACATAATATACAGTGAGACCTGCTTGAAAGACCACGGTGACCCAAACAGTGACAAAATTGTGGTCTTTCAATACAGGTGGTCTTTCACTGGAGGTGTAAAGAACATAAAAAGTAAGCAAACTTTCTTGGAAAGGTGATGTCATGGGAGTGGTTTGTCAAGACAGGCATCGCTGCATTATTAACCCTTTCACCCTCCAAAACTGGCTGGTGGTCAAATGTCCTTTGCTTCATGTTTTCAACTAATTTCAACAGTCATGAAAAACAATTTTGACTGAGAATTGTTTATGAGCCCTATCAAGATCACATGTCCAGGCAAGTTATTGACTCGTGTCAATTCAAGGGGGAAAAGGATAAGTATATCCTGGGGGGGGGGGGGGGAGGGGATCTTTCATCAACACCATTTTGGGTAATCCTTTTAACCCTTTCACTGCCAAGCTTGAGACTGAGTCCAGGTCAAGAGTTTTCCTCTGGGTGTTTTGGGTCCCATGCACCCACAGCGTGCCCTGGACGCCTATTGACATATACAGCTCCTTTGTTCTTTGGGGATACAGGCAGCTTGTACCTCAATGAAAGTCTTCCTATATGGACAGCTCGAATCAGAAATCTGTGTAATAATTGAGATAAGTACCACTCACATGGTAACTAGCACTAAAGGAGTTGATACAGGGTTCTTTCCCAGTTCATGAAGTTAAACGACAGACCAACTGGCCAAGGACTGCCTTCCATTCCAAATCAACCATAAATGGCTGACCTTCAATGGTCATCATATGTTTACCTCTGTTTATCACATTAATTAAAATATCAAATCGAGATTCTTTTATTATTCCTGTGGGAACCATTTAAATGGAATATGGGCCGACTGCTGGGATAGATGTTGCGGTTGAAAAGTGTTATAAACTATCTCTGTCAGGTAAGGTATCAGTAAGGATCTGCCAATCTGGACAGAAGAGTAAACCTGACAGTCCCCTACAATGGACCTTGACAGTCCCTTACAATGAAGCCTGACAGTCCCCCTACAATTGTTCCTGACAGTCCCTACAATGGCCCCAGACGGTCCCTACAACAGACCTTAACAGTCCCCTCAATGGAGCCTGACAGTCCCTTATAATGGACCCTAACAGTCCCCTACATTGGACCCTGATAGTTCCCTACAATGGTGCCTGACAGTCACTTACAATAGAGCCTGACAGTCTTCTACAACAGAGCCTGACAATGGGGCCTGACCATCTCCTACAATAGAGCCTGACAGTCCCCTACAGTAGACCCTGACAGTCCCTTAAAATGGACCCTGATGGTCCCTGCAATAGAGCCTGATAGTCCACTACAATGAACCCTGACAGTCCCCTACAATGAACCCTGACAGTCCCCTACAATGGACCCTGACAGTCCCTTACAGTGGACCCTGACTGACCCCTATGATGGAACCTGACAGTCCCTTACAGTGGACTCAGACAGTTCCCTAGAATGGAGCCTGACAGTCCCCTACAAAGCAGGTGTGTGTAGACTATGGCTTTGTCCTTCCTCTGGTCACTGGCTCTTTTCAGTATTACTGTACCTGCCCCCCAATAACACAACACCTGCTTATTGTGACCACTTTAATAGCATCAGCCCAGGAGTTGGTCCCTGAAAAGAGTGACAATTTTTCTGCTTCTTATGTATAACTGTCATTAAAGAATTTGCCTACCTTTAGGTCTGGGACGGCCCCCCAGACTCTGCACAGCAGCACACCCCAGTCGCACCATGCTGGCTGAGGAGACTTTACTGAGTGACCACAGTGATGATTAACAATTAACGACGCTGGAGAATGCAGGTGCCAAGGACTGCAATGTTATTCTGACGACACACACACACACACAAAAATGTCAATAATAGCAGCACTCAGAAAGTGTCCTTCATTGTATATTGTGTAAATACACTAGATCGTGAGAATGGTCAATTCCACCAAGAGACATTGCAAGTACATGTTAAGATGATTGTGGACGTAACCAGTGGCTGTGGCGGTGATCAATGTTGCGTCGTGTGCCACATCCCACCACATGTGGGGCTCCTACACAATCCTCCACGAAGAGTCCCCTGATATTGCCCAGGCTTTAGTTGCATAGACCCAGCTGAATAGTGGATTTACTTTCTACGATTCTCAGCAATCATTGGCATATCCCCCAGCTCTGGCCAGTCGCAGGGCTTTACCTGCGTACTGCTCACTATCAGGTCTGGCCGAACTCCATTTGACACACAGCTTTCCAAAGTTGTAACATATACACACATATGTTACCTCTGCACAAACCAGATCGAGCTCAAGTCATCCGGTGTTTCTACACAGACGTTTAATGAAAACTTCGGGTGCTTGCTGCTGTAGACCAAATGCCCATCTTTTTTCTATTTCCAGGAAGCAAGTCCTCTAATTGTTCATTTACATTCCACTGGTTACAGAAGCCATCTTAGTATTCGTCTAACAGGTGCTTGTCTGTCTCAAGCCAATTTATCTTATGTTTTCGCACACGCAGCACCACACGTCTCATAATATTGTTTTTGACTTCCAGGCAGGGTTGAAGGAAGCGACATTGAGCAATCAAGTGGAATGTACAGAGAGAATTACCAGCATTGGTCTGGCCATTGACCTGGTCGTCCGAGGGCAATTACAACGTGTGTCTACACGCTAGCCGCAATTTTCTCTTCTCCGTCCCTTGCTTTTCAAATATGACACACCTCTGTGGCACATTCCGTGAAAATTACTCAAACCTGTGCTGAATGACTGATGGTCAATTTGGCAAGAAAAGGGCATCCAGTCGACAAAAGGTTGTCAAAACATGTCCACTAAGATGTGCTCACATTGCAGCTCTCCCCGCTCCTCCTCCTTGGTGTTTGTACATCACACTAGGCCTGGCTGCCCGAGAAACCCGAAGATCTCATCAGGCCGCCGGCTGGCCATTCATTACGCATAAACAAGGTGTAGCTTCTTTAAGTTTCTTTCCACCCTAATACGTGGAGTGTTTGTCGTTTGGTGAAAACTAAAGCTTAGTGTCTGACCGCAGGCTATGCACACAGCCTGGTGTCGGGTGGCCTTTGACAGCCAATGCAACCATTAGTTGTCATCAGCTACTGCCAACAGTACACTGACGACACGTCTCTAGAAGCATACGTTGACAGAGAAGTTGAAAGAAACGGTGGAAGAGACAAATATTCTTAATTGCCACAGTTTGCGTCCAAGTGTCATTAAATCCATTTGGTCTCTCAATCTGCATCAGCTTCCAATGTGTTCTTCAAGATCTAATTGCCAGCTGTTTTGCTGCCTTTTAAACATACGACGCTGTTGTTTGTTAAGCTACTTTTAGTTCAGAAATAATTTTTCACTCACAAAAGGTATTGAGATATCATTTAGCTATCATCTGAGACACGGATGTAATAATTGCATATAATTATGATCTGCCACCAGCAGCAATATTAACGGTGTCATTCAAAAATTACAAAATCCCCATCAAGCACAGTTGTTCATCAAATGTCTCAGCGACTACGGCAGTTGACAGGGTAACTTACTGTTGATGAAACGTCATCAGAGTTGTTCTCTTTTTAATTGCTTTTGCAAGGATTCCACTCTTACTTTCCATTCAGGACGTGAACAAAAAAAATACAGAGATCGACATAAACCTCCACTGAGTGCTTTGTCTTTGATCAATTCACCAAGTGACAGTCTTGTATTCTCGTCTAACGGGATACACTGGTTGTATCAAAGCATCTGATGGGCTTATCTTACTCTTAGGAATACATGTACTGGTACATCGTTTTGAGGTCTCCTGTCACGTAATTGCTCAGTTGTAACAATGCAGTGATTAAGGACCTGCTCTCCCAGTATTAGCATGCTGCAATCAAAGTGAGTGGAAAGTAGTGGGGTGATTATTTTCGTGATAATGTGCCTATTTTTTTCACAGCCATCATGCCCTGATAGTGGCCTTCATTCTATGAGGAAGTCACACCCATCACAATCACTCAGCAAGAAATGAAGCAACAGAGGCAGACGACGGGGCTACTCAGCCAGCCACTTCTGATATTCTCTGGGCTACTCAGCCAGCCACAGCCATTATTCTCTGGGGCTACTCAGCCAGCCACTTCTGATATTCTCTGGGCTACTCAGCCAGCCACAGCCATTATTCTCTGGGGCTACTCAGCCAGCCACTTCTGATATTCTCTGGGCTACTCAGCCAGCCACAGCCAATATTCTCTGGGGCTACTCAGCCAGCCACTTCTGATATTCTCTGGGCTACTCAGCCAGCCACAGCCACTATTCTCTGGGGCTACTCAGCCAGCCACAGTCGATATTCTCTGGGGCTACTCAGCTAGTCACAGCTGATATTCTCTAGGGCTACTCAGCTAGTCACAGCTAATATTCTCTAAGGCTACTCAGCTAGTCACAGCTAATATTCTCTAGGGCTACTAAGCCAGTCACAGCCAATATTCTCTAGGGCTACTCTGCCAGCTGTTTGCTGTCAACTCTTTGTTTCTTCCAGTCATGAGACTTCTCAGTATTCAAAATTGAACTCATGCTGGGTTTTTTTTTCCAACAAATGAACACTGCCCATTTCATTTTCTTCCCAGCTGTGTATGCACCAATGGGAGCTATTCGAGTACACAAGTCTCTGTCCTTGAAATGCCCACAAGGAATGACAGAATGACACCATTATTTTCCATGGTGATGGATACACATTAATAGCATTTCTTGCTCACTCTGGCCACATATGTGAATGCAATCCTTGGAAATATCAAGGAAAAGGTAAAAGTGTCCTTGAAGAATTTTAAGAACAGTGCTAAATTTAGTGTAAATTCACTGTGAACTACACAATGGACAAACTGTCCTTTCTATAAAGTCACTGGATACCAAGCAGTCCATCAGCTGTCCTAGACCCGTGAACTCCTTGAAGATAAAGCAAATCTACTGTTGTTCCATAAATTTTACAATGACTGTATATTAGTCATTACAGCATACTTATGTTGCTGTATATTCACAAGAGCGTACTGCCCTTGGTATGATACATTCACAGTAAACAGCATGGTGTCCTTGCTGTATATTCACAGTAAATGGCATATTGTACTTGCTGTATATTCACAGTGAATGGCATATTGTACTTGCTGTATATTCACAGTAAATGGCATATTGTACTTGCTGTATATTCACAGTATATGGCATATTGTCCTTGCTTTATATTCACAGTAAATGGCATATTGTCCTTGCTTTATATTCAAAGTAAATGGCATATTGTCCTTGCTGGATCTTCATGGTAAACTGCACATTGTCTTTGTTGTATATTCACAATAAAGGACATATTGTCCTTTTTCCTGTCTATTCACCATCAACAGTATCATGTTCTTGCCGTATATTCATCGTAAACAACATCCACCGTATTGCCATGGCCTGCTGTGTATTCACTGTAGACAACAAACTGTCCTCGTCGTACACAGACAACTGCCACAAGCGTGACAGTTGCCTGGCCTGCAAATGCACTGTGCCGAGGGCAAACTTGTATCCTTTGTAAAGTTTCAATCTGCAGGAATATCACTGTCCTTCATGTAACTTCAGTCAAATCTACAAGATTTTCACAGCTTGTAACTGAAGTTAACCTGAAACCTGCAAGAAAATGCACTGTCCTTCATAAAAATTTGTCAAGAAAGACAGGAAATGCCCATGTCACTTACACATTTTTGGTCAGAACCATGCATGAAGCCAAACGGTTCAGATTTATGTCAATCTGTGCATATATCCAACATAATATGACTAGAAAAGAGCATGTTTAACACTGAGCTTGGTTTCAGTAAGATCTGCCACTGTCCCGGTCTCAAATTTTATCCAGAAGAACGGTGTTTGCAGATGCGACGTCTACATTCCAGTCAAATTACGAGCATTCAACAGCTTGATGCTCCCCTTGCATGTTCTCACCATCGCACGGACACTTCTGCCCTGAAACGTCAGACAGGGTACTTTCCCTGTACCGCGGTCACGACTGGCAATTAGTCCTTTCACAAGAATGTGATCACCAGACACTTGCGTAAAGATATGTGAATGGCAGAAACCTGCATGTTAAGAAGCCACGTGCCATATTATCTGTGGTTTATAATGCAGAAAAATAATCCACTCGCCCGAGTCTATTTCCTGCGCTTATAAAATACACTGCACACCGTGAATTATGCTTTTATCTGCTGAATTTACAATTCTGCCTGGTCATTGATTGTCATGATGGGTCACATTCATTCCGGTGGACTGTTCCTTGTTGGCCCGCTGTGAAGCCATAAAGCCACAAAGTACGCAGGATATGTCACATATGACTCTTATTGTCAAGTACACGAGTGCACGCTACGGTCGCCGTTCAAGCAACATGACAATTGAATTGATAGAACAAAAGTACGTCCTGTTGGATTTAACAATATGCGTCCAATTTTGTATGTTAGTACATGACCACCAGTGCATTGATATTGGAGACTTGTCCGTTTACTGGTCCTCAGTGATCTCAACTGGCCGTCCAGAGTTTTGCCTGTTGCATGTAAGGCAGCACCTCCCAGTGGATTGCACTCATCCATAATAAACGGTGGCTGCTGAAACGACCAATGAAGCAGCTCTTTCTTGTCAGCCTCTCTCCTGGGCTCCCGGCTGCCGTGAACTGATTGCTGTGCCGACCCACAAGACACAGCCAAGCTAAACGCGCTGAATGATCTGGATTCAATTATGCAATTAACACGTTCAGTTTCAATTTCACTCGTAACAAAATCAAATTGCGCAAATGATTAAGTTGTAGCCTGATAGGGTGATAACTATTCAGTATAACAGGAGCACTGTTCAGATCAATATTTCCAATAACTTACCAGTGTGAAGCCTGCTCAAGGCACTGCAAGCAACGTCTTGCTGCTGTACGAGCATCTCCGTCCATATTACATGGATTCCATCATAACACACGACACTGTCATAACCCTCCCCAATTGCAATTTCACATCAGATCGTTTTTCTGAGTAAATCGCACCGGCATCTAGATCTTAAGAATCAATCAGTTTCTCACTTTGTCTGATAATTACTACAATATTTTTTAACTCTACATATTGTGCTTTTTTTAAAAAAAAATAGTTATACCAAATATAGTTATACTGTTTCACGGTCAATTATTAAAAACTCTCAGTAGATCTGCTACCAGGGTTTGAAAGTGTTCCAAATGAAAATTTTTTCTTCACATACACAACATAATCATATGCACACATGTAGCCAGTGCACTGAGTATAACAGTACAGTATAACCTGTTTTGAGAGACCACTGAGGAAACACCACCTGCCTTTTTATACCATGTTTACCCTGTCCTTTTTGCCATCTTTCCCATGTCATTGCACCTCTATTGGAAGACCACCTGCTCTATGTGACCACTTTTGGGCATGCCCTAGGAGTGGTCTCTCAAAACAGGTTTTACTGTTTGTAAATAAAATATGCATATATAAATGTATATGTATGTATATATATATATATATATATATATATATATATATATATATATATATATATATATATATATATATATATAAAAATGTATATGTATGTATTTATATATATATATATAAATGTGTATTTATGTATATGTATATATATATATATATATATATATATATATATATATATATATATATATATATATATATATATATATATATATATATATATATATATATACATACATATATATACAGGTGTCAGCAGCAGACAGCATGGGCATCGGCTACTGCCTGGTAAAGTCCAACAGAGCTCTCTGAAGCTCGGTGGCAGTTGGTGGACGACAGCAAAGGCAAGATTTCACCCCTGGCAGCTGCTAACTGCCCCTCTCTGGTGCCATTACTGTCTTTAAGGGGTTAAACCATTAGAATATGTTTATGAAATTTGGTGGACTGGAGAAAAGTTGGAATCCCTACAAATCTGCCAAGTTCTTTCATGAAAGCTCATGTTTTCCTCAATTATCTTCCAGTGATATCTTTCTGGCAATGATACATACACATATAATTACACGTAGAGGCATTTACTGCCTTGTGAACTTAAAGGAAAAAGCAGCCTAGTTTTCATATTGCTACCACTTCTCAAGATCAGGTCTCTCCTTACATAATGTGCATTTATATCATATTCGCAGATCATTTTAGGTTACAATTCGGCCAAAGTTTGATTTGGGGGCAACCTGCCTTGAGATTACCATTACATCCACCCGCCACATTGGGATGTGACAGAGACTCTCCGGTATCGACTATCTACTGTTACCAGTGCGTAGCTTGCAGCAAAGAACAAGCTCTTCAGTAGTGGAGATTTGAACGACATAAAACATTCAGCTGCACTGCACCATATTGAAAAAACAACTGCCAAAGCAAGAAATGGAGAAAAAAATTGAAAATAACATTGAGATTTATTTGCAGTCCAGTGGAGAGATGGAGGGAGTGGACGCAATGCTGGGGGTTGATGGGTACCTTGCTCTTCCCATTTTCAAGCACACTCCCCACAGCCAGCCACTCTTTTGCTCCTTGGGGTAGGCTTCCAGAGCACAAACTTGGTAGAAGCGTTTCCCTTTGGCCATGTTCTCTCTCCAGCCTTAATATAACAACTGTACCTGCCTGGCATTCTGGTACAGTACAACTTTGTTTGGTTTTCAGCTTATAACATTGAATTATTCTGATAGGAGTAAGAAATCATAATGGTGTGGCATACTGCCTGCTACAGCAGGGTGTCCGATCACCATGCATGGCCTGGAAACACCATACAACATTAGATTGTGGTGGACAGTCGACGTCACTTTCATGCAATCTTCCGAATGTCATCAGCGTCAAATAGGGGGCACTATGGCCGACTTTGTGAGGCAGGAATTTTGGTGTTCCAACTCAACTTGAAGTTAACGTTTAACATATATATATCACAAACGGAAAATCATCTATATACTGTAAATTGCTTTAATTTTGCTGTATTCTTATTTTCGCTTATTTCGCTGATGGCACAAAACCGTGAAAGTAAAAACACAGTGAAATAGTATTTTTACATTGTTTGAATGGGAATTATGTTCAAAACAGTGAAATTAAAACTGCAATGAAATGTCAAAAATACAAAAACCGTGAAAATTTATACACGCGAAAATAAAGCAATTTACAGTATGGCTCCACCAGAAGCCTGACGAAAAATGTGTCCAAGCATCAAGAAACTGAAATTATAAGATGTGAGTTTCAGGAGGACCATACAGAACATGGCATCGGTCCTTTTTGTCACCAATTGTCCCCGAGTGCCCTCCATTGAATTCCTTAGTGGAGTCATATGCTATAACGACAAACATCAAAAGTTTGTGGCCACGATCACAAGGTAGTGCCACTGATATTGACTGTTTGGCCCTTCCAGTCAGTGAGGACAACTGCTGCCAACGTACTGTATTATCTCGTAACAAACATACGTTACAGGTTTAACGGTACCACATCGCAGCAGTTGAAACATTCAGTTCCTGAAGAGCCACTCAACCGCCAAAACCGGTTGCACTAATTTGGCACAAAAGATGGAGCCAGACCCTTGCTGAGTTTAACCCCCCCCCCCCAAAAAAAAGGTGATGACAAAGACTACGGCCATGTTGGAATGACTGACTTGCAATACGTGCAGAGTCGTGCTATGGATACCAGTCCACCAGAGACACTAGAACACAGTCATGACAAGGAGTTATAGACAGTAAAACTGCTACATATAATGCAACACCTGTGGCTGTACCTCAGCGACTTGTGGCACAAAGTACTGTGCAAAAGCTAGTAACTGTGATGGAGTTTGCAGTGATGTTTACATGTACAAATCCACCAGGTGTCCAGGTTATTGCCTCCAAAGCAAACCCAAGCTGCACATTATTAAGTGTAGCAACACGGAACTTGGTCTGCTTTGCAGGCAATCCAGGTTACAATCTGTGTTCAAACTGCTATCATCCTGGGGCCCACAAGCGTCAAAAGGAATATAGGCATACATTGCAAAATAGCATTCAGAGAATGGATTACTCTCTGCACCCACAGTCTTTTCTTATTTTTTCTCAATTCTGCATTTTTCTTTTTTTGAGACTTCGTAGCAGAATACTTCACATATAATTTCCATATTGTCGTCTATGAAATGAAAGAGCAATTTCAGATGTGTTCTTGTGGCATGTTCTGGTGACAAGAGACCACTGTACTGTGCGTCACTCAGACGGCCATCAAATAAATACATCAAAAGTTTCATAACAAGTTTAAAAATATTAAGAGAAATCTGGTTTTTAGTAGGTATGTTGTCCACTATAATGTGCATTTCTGAAGAAAAAAAATGGTGAAGCTGTGTTGGATCCTTGTTGAGATATTATGGCAACTTCGTCCCCTTGTGCACCACTCATATGGCCTCTATGATACATACTTTAAAAGTTTCATGAAAACTTTATAATTACAAAGACGAATCTGGTTTTAAGTAGGAGCCTAGTCCATCATAAGATGCATCTCTGGAAAAAATTGGGAAAGCTGTGGTCTATTTTTCTTTAGATATCACAGTAACGTCATCAGTTTTGATGCCACTCAAACAACCTTCAAAGAAATACATTAAATGTGTCATAAAAAGTTTAAAAATAATCAGAGGAAGCTGTTTTTCAATAGGAACCAGATCCATCATATGGTCCTTCTGTGACAAAAATCTGGTAAAGCTATGATAAATATTTTTTGAGATATGTGGTAAAGTCTACAAGACGGATGGACAGACAGACAGACAGACAGACGATGCCGGGAATGACAATACCCTCCAGCACTTCATGTGTCTAGGGCAACACGCAGGAACACAGAAATTAAATTTCAGATCAATACCGGTGCATTTAAAGTAATGTCACCAAGATCTGACTGGGTTTTTTTCATGCCCGTATTTTTTAACTGACTGTATTCTGATAACTCAATTGGGATGCACCCAATTGAATTCAAACCAGAACTCAAGCCTGTTGAGGTTCTTTCCGGAGATGGACTCTTTTTTTCTTTTCTCAACGCTTATTTTTTTTCTTACATCCAAACTATAGTGTACTCGGAGAACAAAAATAAATATATGTATATATATGTTTAATATGCATAAGAACAAATCCAACTGAATCAACTGATATGGGCAAGAAGGCCTGGGTTTTACTTCTCTGTAACGTGCGTAGAACCTCAAGTAATGGCCAGGCGAGCAAGCAGTCAGACAGCATTTACAGCTCTGTTCATTTCTGACAGATATTCCTTAAAGAGTCGCCCAGACCATAAACATAACTTCTAACCTTCCTCTCCTTTGAGGCCAGCAGGCAGACAGCTATAAAAGAGAAGCGCACAAGCTTAATCGCACAATATCAATTGAACTACAAGGTCTACTTTGTGGCAGGGCTTATTTCCCGCTGTAACGACATCTCGGCTCTGACAGACGTTTGCTGAGGGTACAGTTCGCCTGATGACATTGGTGCTTTGAAATGCCGAGCTATCTCTGCTCTCACTCCTGTGTGGTTCTGCAAATCCCTTTACAAGTCGCAATCACAAATTTACCTTGTTATGAAATATGAGAGAAAATTGACGACAAACTCATGCATGGTCAAATATTTGCTTCAATATTTTCTTCCCATATTTTCTCTTTGATTGCAAAGTGGAATGGATTATAGGTTCGACTGAGGAAGCCTTTTTTTTGGCTGTCATTCATGCCCAAGGTTCAGGGCCCCGACCAAGTCTTTGTAATTGTTGCTGGCAACATGAGGCCAATACATAGGCTTGATGTGTGGATGTAATCATCTTGTTCAATCTTACTCAATGATGATCTCAGTCGCGGCCCTGCCAGAGTCCAATTGACTCTTCGACCTTCTCGTTCCGTGCATACACTAACAATAAAAGGATAAAAGGTTAGAGCAAACCTCCACATAAATACATGTCAATGTCTATTCAGTAAGACCTGGCTATTTAGACCACCCTGTTTGCCATGTAAAATGGTCTCAGATGCCGCAGATCCAATGTACCTTACATCAGATATTAACCCTTTCTGTGCTCTTTTAGAGATTTAGTCCAGAGCTTTCCTTGGTGTGTTTTAGGGCACCTGGTGTGCACTAACACTGCACACCGCACACCGCTATCAGTATCAGTCTGCATCTGGAACGACCAGCTGGTCCTTAAATGATTTTTTTTTTTTAGTTAATACCAAACATTACTAACGGCATGTCACCCTTAGATATATAAAGTACCACATGCTTAACCGTTACACACAGTCCCTGAAGAGCCCAGGTCGGGCGAAACGCGTCGGACTTTTATTAAAATCGTAGTTTGATTTTAACACTTCTAAGCCGTCTGGTACTTGCCAGGTCGTGTTTATTTGGTCCTTGAATGAAGGTTTTTTTCATGAGGTTTTGACCCTACAATCACTGAGACAATCCATGTGAGTGTAGCTTCTGTTACGATCGACTGAAAAGCTGATGTGCATACAGTACACAGTTGCCTTAAATTGCAAAGTCCCTGATTTTTTTTTCTTTGGGGGGGGGGTTCACTGATGGCACAAAACCAATGAGAATGAAAACACAATGAAGCAGTATTTTAACATGTATGGGTTGAATAGTTCCTATTAAACCTGTACGTCACACTGTGTGTCTGTTCTTATCAACACATGCCTAGTCTTCGTTTTGTTATAAGGACCTTGTAATGCCCGCAATGGTCACATAAAAACCTGTTTATAGTTAAAACACAAAAACTGTGATAAATCTTCCGACATGAAGATAAATAAATTTTTACAGTCATTCAACATCGTGTTCTCTCACAGCAGGTTCCACTGTACATCAGCAACAGAGGGCCTCTCCGGCCACTCTCCAGGCAACATACCTCTAAATTACACCCAATCTTTCCGGGAATTAACCAAAGTGAAGGTGGTAAATTTTTCCTGCATGAGATCATTTGTCGTGTCTGCTTCAATTGATTCAGATGCACACAAACATTTCCATGCTGTCTCCCCCTCATACCTGGCCAGTCATTGATTAGCTCAACTACACCCCATACATACATATCACTGCAAACTGAACGGGTCACTCTATCTTTATAAAATCTCAGGCAAGAGTACATACAGTGTGTGGAGATCTGAATTAGCTTTTGTGGACAATGTTCACCTGGCTCGCTACTCTGATGCTTGTCACATAGACTGATCTTCTGTTTTCTCTTCTCCGTGGTACTTGGTCTGCTTTGCAGGCTAAAATATTGAGCTATTGTATTTGTGTCTTTTTGTCCAAAACCACTTCCTAGTAGTCATTATCCTATTCAGAGGTCCGAACTCTTTACTCTCCATAAGCTAACCTGTCCCTGTCTAACTTATATACATAGAAGTTCTATTGTCCATATTGCACACATTCCTCTGTAAAATTTTGTCATAGGCTGTATCAGCCCAAATAAATTAAAGGGTCTTCAGCGGGTAACTACTCAACATGTTTCAGAGCCTTTTACCCGTACATGTCTCTCTGAGTAGCGGCTCCTTGTCTAAGCTAAATATTCAGCAAAGACAACCCATATAATAATGAATAAATATGAACGTGACAATTGATGAATTAGCTGAATATGTGAAGTTTTGCTTATAAATGCAGAGCTTCATATCAAAGAAGAATACCTGTCAAACAAACCATAATTACCAAATTTTCATAGTACAGGTTCAGATAAGAACAATTTGACTATGGAACACACACACACACAGTGTTCTATCTTCATGAAGCCCCCCAAGATAGACTGTAAAAGTAACAGCATTCTGAGGTAACGGGGTTGATCCTTTCATTAACTCCAACAGAAATACTTATATTACTTGAAAGCTACATGTCTGCACATTATTGCACAGCTTTTAGCTCAGCTGAATCTGTCAGTCAGCTGAGCTTACAGTATGAGTCTGTGTTTGTTGTTTGTGCACTGTCAATTATCCATGAATGATTCACATTTTCGACTGTTTCTCTGGAATTGTTTCCCAGATTGACTTCAAACGTGGTGGACATCTGCCTTGGGTGGATCTCTACTAGGTATATTCGAGTGGACACATTCCAGTGATTTTGAAATTTATATCAATTTTTGGTCAATTTTTTGGGAAAGTCACCAAAAATCTTCTCCAAAGCTGCTAGGCAAGTGCTTTCAAATTGCACAGGGACTCTTCTGGAGCCATCAAGACCTCAATTTGTTCCACAGGTGGTGCTGAAATATTTCTCTGTTATTTCAGGAATTCTTGTGTTTTCCCCATTTTGCGCTTAGGTGGTGATGCTAAGGATTCCAGATTCTACACAAATTAATCTTTCATTTCGGGTGCTCACTGGTTAATGCAGACAATTACATGTTTCTCTTGATAACAATATATGTCACTTGGATTAGTAATTCACATTGTTGACTTCTCCAGAATTATCAGCCACATGACATTCCAAACTTGATAGGATGTACCTTTGGTAGGTTTCTACTAGCTTTTTTTCCAATGGTCATCCTCCACTCATGAAATTTTTAAAATTTTTTTATGATTTTTTAAAATTCATTCTTAGGCAAAAACCTTAAAAAGTTTTTTTTGTCTACTTCTGCTTGCCCACTTGGTTTGACATTACATTTGCACACACTGGAGAACCCTAGACTTTAATTTCTTCAACAGCTGGCACCACAATTTTTTCTACTTTTTATGAACGTGTGCGTTGTTTTGCCATTTGACTTCCCCAAAAACCACATATTGGATTCCCTTTACACTTTGAAGGAACGTACCTAGGCACAAATCTTCACCGAAGTTTTCCAGGACATGGCACTGCTGGTGCCATGACTCCCTGATTTTTAATGAGTTATCTAAATTCTGTAACACTGATAAGGATATACATGTATGTACATTATTGGTATTGTTACCATTTAAGAAATGAGGGTCCATTTTGTGTGTGTTATGGCAGAATGACGCGCGTGATTGAAGCTGACATCGTGGGCATGGCGCAATTAAGCCAGTGCGCCTCGCCAGATGCCAGCTTCAATCACCCACGTCATTATGCCATAACACACACAAAAGCGACCCTCATTGCTTATATTTACATGTCCCTCTTAATTTTTCTGCTCAGTTACACGCAATTTAGAAATGAATGCATAAAATTGAGAAACGTCCAGAAACTGATTTACCCAGCATGTTTAAGTGTTAAGTTCCAGAAACCCAGGTGGGCGTGGCTTATTGGAATGTGGGCGGGACACTTGTGTTATGGTCCCATAACACACAAGGCTACTGTGTTATGGTCTCATAACACACCAGGCTCTCTCCTATACTTGCAATGTTAAAAGTTAGATTGAATGTAAATAAAGGGATATCAGCAGATCTGGCAGAGTGGCTTATCTTTGTTATGGTGAACCTAGGCCAATGCTTACTATTAAACACTAAGAGGAAAGTACTTATGGAGTTTATTTTTGGTGTTGTCAAATTTGACCTTGAGTGACTTTGAAAGGTCAAACTGACACATTGGCTCATATGTTGCTAATGGTGAACGCTGGGCCCATGGTTACTATTAAAGGCTAATGAGAAAGTACCGACTGGGTTTCTTTTGGTGTTTTAGTTTTGACCTTGAGTGCCCTTTAAGGGTCCAACTGAATGCTGGATTATTTCTTGGTAACAGTGGATTCTACAGTATCTCCCCTCAAATTTTAAGACTCATTAGCTGTGTGGGTGCAATAGGTATGCTGTGAACAGTGACAATGGTCTCAAAAACAGGTAAACCTTGATATTAGTGTGTAACAGGACCAGTCCAGCCTGTGCATCCAAGGTCAGCTGTGCACAGGACTGTCAGAGTCCTCTTGTTCTTTTACACACTGCACTCCATAGATCCTATCATCACCATTATAATGAGGAAGAAAATATATACATATATAACACACACATACATATACATATGCATGTACATTTTTTGTATAAAAATGTCAGGTTTGCAAAGGCTTTTTAATACAATTTCCATTGCTCAGTAAGCCATGCTTCACCTTATGGAAGCTGGGCCATGAGTTGCCCTGAGATGGAAAAACCACCACTTAAGGAGGCACGTAAGTGAATTTTAACTTTGTTTATGAGGAATTTGAATTTCGACAGGCATTTAATTGGATTGAAGCTGCCACCGTGTCCCTGACCCATACAGCATGAGTTGACACACAGCTTGTAAGGGCTGTTGACGGAGTCACCTGCCTACACCAATCAGCCAAATTTGCCCGTAATCTCCGTCTTTAATCCTGCAAACTTTCCGCTTAGACTTAGCATGTTAAGTATGCCTGATTAGTCCCAGTGTGGGACGGCCCAAGCTGACTGCACCACTGTCCTGCTGTGTATGGCTTCCTGGTTTTCTGCTCAACCACAAGATTCTTTGGATCGTCAACCAGAAAATAATCTCCTAATTAGAGGGATAATAAGATACTGGGGTGAAGCAGGTAGCGATACTGATGAATATGCTGCAAGGGAAAAGGAATACACAGAGAAAAGGCAGCAATCAGGGTGGCGAGCTAGCTGTCATGTCAAGATGTGTACATTCTGTGTTCCTGATACATTCAATCTGGATTCCTGAGGTATGCATTCTGGATCCCTGATACAAACATTCTGGATTCCTCAGAAGTGTACATTCTGGATCCCTGCTGGGGCATTTATGCTTGACATATACCAATTTGCCAAATTGCTTCCAAAAATAAAAGTAGCAAATGAAATGAAGTTTATTAACACGAGTTAATGGCAAAAGGAACAAGTGTGTTTTTGCCATAATTTTTACACAAGACTGAAACTATGATACATTAAAAAAATACTTTCCAATTTTGCATCTTGAAATGAAGTGTATTTTACAGAAAGTACAAATCTGTATTTGCTGAAAAGCAGAAATCTAAACTCACATTTGTTTGTCAAAATTTTATCCAATAAGTTAGCTGCGTTTCTGTGCTACATTACACAGACAATTTGACACGTTACAAATCTGCTTAGCAGTAGACTGGGGTGCCCAATTGTTGGAAGGTTAACCGCTTCTTGCGTTCATGACATACGATAAATTAAATCTCATTTTACCAATGTTGCTTGGCACTGCCACTGAAAAGACCAGACTCCGTGGTTTGTTAGCATGTGTTCCTTATCAAATCATACACTCTTTTGGTTATGAACAAGAACATGTTTTATAATAGATGATCAAAACAATTGTGTTATGAGCAGAAAGTTTGGTGTGCCCAAATGTTGAAAAGAAAGGTATTTGACTCCAAGTTATTTCTCTTCACATTGTAGTTGCAAATCATACTTCAGCCTTTAAAATGAGAACCTCAACATTTTAATAATCAGATTTATTTCAAAGTTTTACATTCTCAAACTCGCTGCATGTGTGCTAAAGAACACTTGCCCGCAAACTCTTTTTTTTTTTCTAAATGCAGGCTTTTGTCTAAAAATGACGCAAATTACAAAAATTGTCTGTGATCCTATATCACTCACTCCCTACTTGTCAATTTTGTAAAGTTTCAAGACATCTCATCCGCAAATGGCAAAATTATTGCCGATTACCGACCACTGGGCACTTGCTATGTATCATTTCAGCAGTATGTCCAGTGCCTGAAGTCACCAATCTCCTAAATGATACACATGAATATGATGTCACCAATCTAATAAGTGACATGTCAACAATCTGCCCAATTGACACATCACGGATCTTCTCAGCGACATATTATTTCAGTAACCTGTCAAGTGATGTGTCACCAACCTGCCAGGTGTCATATCATGTCATTCTTTTGCCTCGTGATATCACAGATCTCTGATTGCTGTGGAATTAATTTGTTCTTGTGTGCTGGAAGCTACATGAAGAAGCTTAGCCGTCATTATGAACGTTGTGTATCTTTTGACACCCTGCCACAAATATTTTAACCCCTTCCCACTTAAATTATACGTAATGCCTGGGTGTAAAATGTCATCTGCTTAACAGTATTTACTTCTCTACAGTTTTTCACACATGTAAAATATTTTTCACCAGAATTGCAGACAAGATCTCTCAGGGCATCGGGCTTCAGGCCAACAGCTTTCCTTGGTGTGGCTTGGGGGAAACGGTCCTTAAACACTATGGGGTGGATTGGAGTTGTGGAACAGCTTGCCCTTAAGTCATTTTTGCAAGTGTAATGCAATAAAGGAATGCAAGCAAATGTTGATTAAGGAAGCAGTCATTTTTAGTCATGTAATTAGGACAAGACGGTACATGTATGCAGGGAGGTAGAGGGCATAAGCTAAGCCTGTACGTTGTTAACTACGATGGAAAAATATGTGTATACACATTTCACCATAATTTAGAAGATTTGTGGCAGCATACTTAGGAAAATCGCCTATTCTGAAATGCCAATTTGCAGATGTTTGGGATGGTGTTGAAAATTTTGTTCTTTAAGTGCCAATTAAAAACGGGAGTGTTGAAACTTGCCTGAGGAATCACAGCCTCACAGCAGACACTGATCTGCTGTTTGCTTTTTCACGTTCCATGTGGAATGGGGAGTATACAGAGAATCTTATATATGGCTGACAGTGACTTACTATATTTCTCTTACAAGGCATCATTGTTGGTGGAGAAAATCACGAGTGACCGCAGGTCACAGTGGCGGGGTCTGTTGGCTGCCTGTGGCACAAACTAAATAAACGGGTGCACAGGTCGACAGGCAGCGCCCTCTTACAACTGTACTTTGTAACTTTAATGCCTTCCTACTTTAAAACTTACTGGAACAGCTGACTTGATGTACATCTTTAAAAATAATGGCAGATCCCTCAGAGCATGTATTAACCCTTTGAATGCCAAGCTGGATACTGCAACAACAGCTTTCCTCAGCACCCTTTGAACACCGTGGCATGTGGAGAACAGCTGTTGACCTGGACGTTTCTCATTCCTCTGGACATGGAGGCCACCGATAACTAACTGGGCAGACTTTTGATGAAAGAATCTTGATCAGGAATTAATATAGGCATCCAGGACAGCGCTGCTTTGTCACCACAAGAGTTAAATATGGCGCGACAGCCACCTGTACACTGTACACAGCCTCAGCATTCAGTCCATGTGTTTGTTTAGCTTCGTCTCCCTGGCCCTGGGGCCGAGACCTTTGCTAATTGTTGAGTGATTTCCCCTGTGTGTGGATAAATAAGTCTATCTGCTTGGACTACCTCAATGCTGCATGGAATGAGAAACCAAAAAGCTTACCCACCGAGGCTGCTGCGGCCCTAATGCAATTTCTGATGGAACTCGGATTCTTTTGAGGCAGCAAAGTAGAGACTTTCTTTGAAAGCAAGGGCTCCATACACTAATACACACAGTTTAATGGTTGGACAAATTTCCAACTTCCTGTCTAACACGGACAAATAAAAGTTTTGACCCATGAAAGTTGGCATTTTTTTTTCTTCTTCCCCGTTTACCTGTTATATATTACAGATTGACATACTTCACTTCAGGTGTACCTACCCCAAAGGAGGGTTGTCAGTGGGCACTCAATGGCGCCCTTGGCCACAACCGAGATCAAAGGCTGCGACGTGTGACCAAACCCATTTTGACAAAATGAAGCATTGTGCTGTTGCATATTTGAGATCGACGTACAACATACCCCACAATGTCTACCATTTATACCAACAATTTAGACTCGCAGACTTTTGTTGGGCCCTGTTCACCTTTCTCTGGCCCAGTCTGGGTGGTATATGCCCCTAAGGTCAGGGAGGAGATTTTCTTTTTTATTCTATCGGCTGGATTTGTAAAGCAACACCAGTCATAATGTCACTTTTTTGTGGAGAATCACAGGAGCTGTTAATTTGTATCCAATTGGATTCTTTTCAAATTTTTAATTCGGGGCTGTACACAAATGACTTCCCCACTGATTCCATGGTCAAAAAACAAATTACATGGGTATGAAGTTACACAAACCCTAAATGGATGTGCACATACGTCTGGCCTCCACTTGAGGTTATAATGGAGGGACACACGCTTTGTGAAGTCGACACCTGAAAGGTATCGAAGAGAACAGTTTCATTCTTATTCAGTTTTCATGTTTTCGTTTCTTCTTTTTAATTTTTCTTATTTGTTGGCAAAACTTTCAAAAAATAAATGCAACAATAATCCACATTTTCACAGATTCAAGATTTAATTTGATCAAGAAGAAAGCCAATTAAGTTTACCTTTCCTCTATAACATGTTAGTGGCATTAATTAGCAGAAGTAAACACCATTTTTTTTATTGACTCTCTACCCCATACCCATCAAAAAAATGCATATAAAAATGCCTGTGTTACCAGCAAATGCAGTCACCAGTGTATATTTCTGCCAAGCAACCAACAAATGCATGTTGAACAACACCTTGGGGGGGGGGGGGACATATTTCAAAGCAATTGGATGAGCAGCTCTGGAAAAGATTTTCCAGATTTTGCCAAAAGTGAACAACCCCACCCCCCAACCCCCACCCCCAAAAAAAATTAAAAATAAACAAAAATCCAAAAATCACTGGGGCATGAGCACTTTTTAGAGCAATCATCATATACTTATTACACAATTCCAATATGCTTAGAAATAGTTGTAATTACGGTAATTTTATGTGTATTCAGTTGAATACACTACCCAATACACAAAATTATCGTGGACTACAGTTGTGTATTTCTATTGGAATGCATGTTACAGTAATCTTGAACAAGTTGCTGCTGATGCTAGGTAATCCCCCACCCACAATTTCTTTTTATTGGTAGTTGACAGCAGATAGTGCAATGACATCAAACGTGTACAGATGTATCCACATTGATATATAGTACTTGTACACCACCACCCACGTACATACTATGCACTGCACTTTACACGTCACCCATTCCTGTGACAAAAGTCACCAGTACACAAAAAACATCACAAACATGTACAATATAGACAGCTTCCAGCAAATACACCCCTGTCACAGGATAACTTGCATGCACTCCGATAACAAGTTCGAATGAACATCTAATTAGACTGGCATTGGTTTAAATATGGTCATGGTGACACCAAAATCTAATCAGATCCAGCTTCTTTTGGAAAGATGTCTGTACAAAATCCACACTGAAAATTTCAGAAGGCTAGCTGTTCTAGTTTCGGAGATATGTGGTTAAAAAGAAAATGAGGGTTCTTAATGATCTTTGTTAATTATTTAATGTAAAACAAAAAGTAGCCATATAAAACTATGCCTATGCACACCTATAGTATATGATATCTTCCCACCCCGGAAACTTCAAAAGGCAAGCTGTTATTTTTTTCAAGACATGGGCAATTAAAATTATGGGGAAAATTTTGAGGCTGCTTAACAAACTTTGTTAATAAATTAACGAAGGAGGATAATTAGGCACAAAAAAATATACCTATATACACCAATACCTATGATGTACCTGCCCTGAACATTTAAAAGGGCCAGCTGTTATATTTTGAGAGACACATGTATGGGCTGTACAAAATTGTGGGGAAGATATTGAGGTTGCTTAAGGAACTTTGTTAATTAATTGGTGAAGGAGGATAATTAGGCCAAAATCAATGTGCCTATGCACACCTACCTTGAAAATTTGAAAGAACTGGCTCTTATATTTTTCGAGATATGGGCCAGACAAAATTGTTTCGGAAGGACGGCCAGAAGGCTACTTAACAAACTTTGTTTAATTAACTGATGGAGGGGGATAATTTAGCCAAAATCAATGTGCCTATACACACCTACCATATATAAGCTGAACCCTACCCTCAAAATTTGAAAGAGCTGGCTCATATTTTTCGAGATATGGGCCAGACAAAATTGTTTCGGAAGGACGGTTGGACGGAAGGACAGAGCGCATCACTATATGCCCAGCCCAAACTTTGTGGGCAGGCAAATAACCTGCTTACTTTTGAGGCTAATAAAGCCATTTTGTTCCAAACCATTTGTTATACTCATTGGTTTACCATGAAGAATCTGCTCTTTCTGCATGCAGTGGTTTTTAAGTTATAAAGCAGTACAGTGAAACCTGTTTTGAGAGACCACCCCTAGAGCAGGCCAAATAGTGATCACATAAGACAGGTGGTCTCTCAATGGAGGTGCAATAACGTGGGACAGGTAGCAAAAGGGACTTTCGAAATATGGTCTTTCATTTCAGCGGTCTCTCAAAGCAGGTTTCACTGTATATTATATTGGAAAACAATCCAAATACATAACTGTAGCCTCCCACCCTCACCCCAACTGATGTGCCCTCTACGAACGTGGCACAGCAACTTGTTTTTTCTTGCTCTTGCTGAGTCCTGCACGTGAGAGGCATGCCTTCTTGCTTTTGATTTCACACAGTACTAAGCCATAGTTTCTCGTCACACTCGATGCACACTGTGGGATAAGCATATACATGGAACACGAGAGGAGCCATTCAGCAGGTCACATGTATTCCTATCAGGCTATGTATGCTACAGCGACCTTGGATACACCAGTTAGTCTTGCAGCGCAGGTACATGTACAGTGGTCCCTGTCTTGAGAGGCCACTCCAATGAGAGGCCACCTGGCTTGAAAGACCACTTTTGGCAGGTCCCTACTGCTATCTTTTCCATCTTATTGTACCTCTAATGAGAGGCCACCTGTCTTCAGAGGCCACTTTTGGGTCTGCCCTTGGGGTGGCCTCTCAAGACAGGGACTACTGTATCACATTTTCATGACCATGTCAGCCAGGTTGAACCCTGACTGCAGTGCCCTCTACAGGATGGGTACAGGAACCTTCTATTTCTGCTGTTCCCTATTTGCTATGCATATGTTGTTTACTCAGTTCCTGGGTGACGTGCTTAACAGCTAATATTTCTATCATCAGACAGTCCAAAATGTTTTGTAGCTTGCCAGGAGACAATTTTCTCTTTGGTGAATGATTCACATGTAGATACGAGGCTTAATAAAGCATGTTTTGTTACCTCTATACCATTATTAGCAAACCATTTTCATGCAGGAACCTAGATATGATATGGTAATTCATTATTTGCTTGCATCTAGTGCACAGACTATGGACCATACAATATTGCCCTCAGGGGAGGGGTCGGGAAGGGGTTTTCTTTACTGGCACACGGGGAACTTTTATTTTTCATTCTTCTGTACTGGAAGCCGTTTTTAATTTCCGTAGTTCGTGCCAACCATTATTTGTACAATTTCTTATTTCCCGTACCTTGTACTAGGGCACAATTATTATCTGTACCAGGGACCCCTTTTCACCCCTCCCAACCTGAAGACAAAGCTGGTTTTTATTCCGGGGTGGGCAGTGGGACACTGTATGTAGCTCCACTCCACAATTTAGATATGTAGAGTGCTAGGATAAGACAGTATGCAGAGCATTGACACAATATCATGTAAACTATAACTTTATGCAGCATATTTCCACGTCAATACATCACTGTACATGCAATGTTGTCGCCATTTATGATTGACCTCTCCCCATCTGGCCAACTGGGCCTACTCTCAAAGACACAAACAATATTATTGCTTCTCATTTGTACAACTTTTTTTTTTTTTTTTTTTTTACTTTTTTTGGATGCTCCAAAGGTTATACTTTGTGACACAACTGGCCAGGTGATTAGCTCAGGAAAACACAATTAACCCTTTGAGTGCCAGTCACGGCTTAAGCTGTGCTGATGAAGCTGGATTACTGTAATGATTCCAGATTCATATTCCTCATTAAAAGACCTGTTTCATTCAAGTACCAGCATGCCTATGTTCCCAGTGAAAAATTTGGTCCAGGTCAACAGCTTTCCTTGGGGCACTTTCCGCGCGTTGCGTGGAAAGTGCCCCAAGGAAAGCTGTTGACTCAGTCTCTAAATTGGCTCTGTAAGAGTTAAGTATCAAGTTCTCCTGGCCAACGTTACGACCCAAATATTGAAATTGTCTGGAGATTTTGTCAGTGTTGGAACAAAACACTGCAAAACGGAAAACTTAATATGACATTTTGATGCCGCTGATTGGTACAAGAGGGCCAGGTATCGACTTACTGTAATTACGAGCATCATGCATACAAAGCAAAGCTGTAGAGCAGTATACAGTAGGTATACATCTATTACAAAACCCAGCGGCAGAACAGGTAATGACCCTATCATGTATCACTGTCAGTCTAAGGAATCCCATGCAAGCGGAGACTGATAATTGATAAAAACTTGTTTATGTCTGTGGCCAGTGGCTCTATGAACGGTTAAGTCAATGTTATACATCATTCTTTCATTCTTTTTTCTCTCACTCTCTCCATCCATCTCTGCCCTTCTGTCTGGGTATATATCCATCTGTCTATCTGCATGGATCCATCCACAGTATCTATTTATCTATATCTATTTGTGTGTTTATTGGTCCCTATCTGTATCGGAGTGGTACCTGCTGCATGTGACCACCCCCTCTGCCATGAAAAAGTGGCCACATACAGCAGGTGACCTGTCACTACAGGGAAATCTTACAAAACATTGACTCCTACGTCCCAGCCTAGTGACCACACAAAGCAATATGGCTGCTCAGGGCAGTGGTTGCATACAGCAGGTACCACTGTACATACTTTGTATGACAGTATTTTGAATGGCAGTGCCATTGAGAGTCCATAATCAAGTTATGATCCCCCACAGGACTTTGTAAACGAGACTGCGTGGTGATCAAAAATTGCATAGCTCTTGCTAGGATTGTGTGTTCCAGCATTTTGAATTATTGTTAGATCGCTGATACAAAGACCCACAAAAAAAAGTGTTTTATCCTGCTTATGACACCAGAAGCTAAAATGTGGGTTATATTGGGGCTCTGAATTAATGTTTGTCATTTTTGTCAGAGGTTCATTTAAATTGTAAAAATACATAAAAATGCTTAAA
The DNA here is from genome assembly GCA_964020975.1 of Hermodice carunculata. Classification (NCBI taxonomy): domain Eukaryota; kingdom Metazoa; phylum Annelida; class Polychaeta; order Eunicida; family Amphinomidae; genus Hermodice; species Hermodice carunculata. The sequence continues at coordinate 77,428,652 of OZ026627.1, forward strand.
GCTGGAAATGTTTTGATTTGCATTGATGATTTATATGCATAAATCGTATGAATGTATGCCTTTTAACCACAAATCCTACTACATCCTGGAATATTTAAGAAATCCGGCAAAAGTGTGATAATTCTATACTCTGCAGGGTGGTTTAGTCATCAACGCCAAGACGTTGTCTGTGACAGCATCAGCTTTAAACAGAGAGAAATCTAGCTGAGGATCATAAACACATGTCCGTAACAGTGAACATGACAATCATTAACTGACAGACCGCCTGAGGTCTGTACTGTGCATTAGTCACTTGAATACAAACTTGTTGTGAGTACGTATATATATATTGCTAAATAGTCTGGAGTATTATTTTCAACTCGGTTGCCGGTACTGATCTGCTAGCTTCTTTCAGACAGGGACACAGAAGCATTAACTAAGTGCAGCTGTAATTGTGTGGACATGATACCTGGATGCACAGAATGTGTGTTTTTCTCTCCACCTTGTACCACAGCAGTTGGCAAACAGCAACAAGAGGCATACAGTGGCACTGCGTGTGGCTTAACACATACATCAACCCTTTACGACTGCCAGGTCTGCATGAGGCCTGGGTGTGTGAAGTGGGGGGGTGGGGGGTGGGGGTGGTGGAGCGCACACTCCTATCAATGACCACAATGGCTATGTGCTACCGTGAAGGCTCCTTTTTTCCACCAAGATTTCGTAGACAATGTAGGTCCCCTGGGCTGTGAGGTTACTGTCACCAATAAATATATCACCTGATCCATTGCCTTGTCATATATATCTGTTTGCCAAGTTTACAGAGGGCCTATCAATCTTCAATGTATCATATTAACAAATGAGCAGAAAGAGAACCTGGAATGTAAATGTCCTTCTTCCTTTGTCTACAGTCAAACCTGTCTGGAAAGACCACCCCTAGGGATGACCAAACTGTGGTCTCTCAAGACAGGTGGTCCGTCATAGCAGCTAAATATAAGTGAAAAGTACTGACTAAAGTACACGCATGTTGAAACGCTAGTTTTTCAAGGCAGGTGGTCTCTCTATAACCTTCTCCTAGTTGAAAGTGAAGGCATGGTGAAAGCTAAATTGTTCTCAGAGTATAAGAGACAGTGAAACCTCCATTACCAAACTACTCCGATTAGTGAACGCCTCTCATATCTGAACTTTTTTTCACTCTCAAATGTTTTGCATATAATTTACTAGGAGTCTGATGTAGTCAAATCTCTCACTAGTGGACACCTCTCAGATCTGAACACCGGACACGTTATTTGGGTCCCAAGTGCCAAAATGTACCTCCCTGCAGTGAACATTCACATGTTCAAAAACATATTGAACGGTTAAAATGCAAAATAAGCTCTGGTAACAGCCTTTTGGTATGAAATCTGAAGTAAGTGGGTTTAATGCATCATGCTTGTGATAGATATATATATATATCTATTTTTTAGACATTTCACCCAGGTAGGACACCATGAACTCAACATTGAAGTTCACATACTCCAGTACATCCAACCCCCCCCCCCCCCCAAGATTAGAACGTACCACGGAGTTACGCCCAACGAGGGAACGCCACTCAATGCACCAGCTACGAACAACTGAGCCACTTGGTCTCAATACCATGGGAAAGTGAGCTTTCTTGCTCAGTCGTATGCTAAATTTTTATTGTTTTGGCTCACTTTCCAATGATAAGCATGCATAGATTCACACACCCATGTGAATCTTAAAAAAAAAACTGCCCACAGATATGAACATTCTACAGGAACAGTGCATCAACACTTTCCTGGGCCCCGACACAGGGCAAGGTCCACCTAACCTTAGGGTGTCCCTTCCGGCCAACCCTACATAAATATTTTGCACCAAACCAGGTCAAAATCAAATTGAGATCCCCAGCCAGGGGATTCCCATTCTGGACTCATTACAGCCAATGGGAACCAGATTCAGATTATGACAAACACACTATTGTATTACGTCATAGTGCTGCTGAAACGTAAACCCAAACCCATGTGTAACGTTACTATAACAGCACGATACTTGGGCATCAACAGTTTTTTTAACGTTTCCTGATGAGATACACACAGTATCGAAACCGGTCAAACCAGGGTTTGCCATTCATGCTTGTGATATACATCCACCCAAAGTTAGTAACCTCACCTTCAATCGTGTTTGTTTGTTTGTGTTTACATCTTGAGTGGAGCTAAATAAAAGTGTAACTTGGTTCTGGAGATATCCAGTAACTGAATAATAGCTTAAGATTATATACATATCAGCATGGAAATATACTGAACTCAATTTCTGATTAAATGGGTCTGACATGAACGTAATAATGATTTTAACATATGTAGAAAAGATTTACACATACGTGAAGTACTTTTAGCCATATGTGTAATCAAATTTTTATTTCACATACGTGTATGTGTAAAACTATTTCACACATGTTAAATTGTAATTATTTTAATTAATAAAAGATTTGCTGCAATGAATGCTGCCTAGCTCTGCCATGTGCTCAGTGTGGCCGATTATAAAATAATGCTTTCATTGCTTTACACAACTATTATCTTCGACAATTTCACTTTACCGTCTTATATCAAACACATTATTCAGTTATTATTAACAAAAGGCCCTTTGTGTGTCACAACAAATTATACTGGCCAATTTGCTTGAATTTACGCAAAACGCAGGGGGAAATAAAAAGACAATAGGACGATAATAAGTGAATTAACCGACTCCTTTATATATGCTCGTGTGGGTGGAGAGCTCTGCTGGAAGGACCTCCCTACATCACGCATGCTTCTTGCAATTGCAGATAAAACACCATTTACTTGGCTGTGATTGCCGTTGGTTCCCGGCACATTGTCATGCTTGGAAAGTCTTACTGATACAAGATAATCGCTAGGGATCAGTGATTTTCAGTGTAAAGCATTTTCTTCTAATTTATTTCACACATGTGCAAATCTTTTTCACATATGTAAAGTAAATGAATATTTTACATAATGTGAAAAAGATTTATACATATGTCAAAAAGATTTACACATGTTAAATAGTTTTACACATATGTACAACTGTACTTTCATTTCGAATATCCATAAATCTCTTTCACATGTGTGTAAATCTTTTTTACATACATGTAAATCTTTTTCATATGTATAAAATATTTATATATTTACAGGGGCATGCTGGGCACCATGACCTTAACATGATAACATCACTGGATGTAATAACGCACATACAATTTCAAAGCCTTACAAGCGCATGAATTTAGATAAATAATAGGTCAACAATGCACATGTTTGGTGATACTTTTTACCGTTTAAAAATGTGTGTCTTTCAACTATATGCAGCCATTGGTAAGACAATTGTTCATCACCAATATGTATGCTGGTGATTCAGTTTTTTCTGCAATTAAGCAAACGGAAATCCACAACTGGTGGAATGTTTTGTGTTTTATCGAAGGAGGGTCGACTTCGCTAAAAACTTGGATGCCTGGAGACTCCAGCTTCAACTTACCTCATTCCATACTATTGTCACAGGCCTTGGTCAGTGGTTCTGGCACTGCCTGGCAAGTCATGCTGCAGCTGTCCTTTTGGCAGCTACAGCATGACTTGCCAGGCTGTGCCAGAACCACTGACTTAAGACTTTAGGCATGTTGGTACTTGAACGAAAGCTCTTTTCATGAGGAATTTAAACGTGCAATTGTCATCTTAAATCGAGGTAAATATACGTAAATAGCAGGGACTGGTAATTGAATGAGTTAATTTGGACTTGCTTAGAGCATGCAGCACAGGGATGACCTTTTCACTGTTTTGGTGACTTGAATGAATCTGATATGAGCCCCTTTTTTTTGACAGGCCCTTGTAAGATAGCAGTGAATTCAAGTGCTATAAGACTCAGTTAGTGCCGTTTTTGGTTTTAAGCTTTTGCTGAGTATAGGAGAAATAAAATTCATCGTGACCATGGCAGGGCTGATGGATTCAGGCAGCACTTGCTTGAAACAGTTCACAGCAAATCCTCGCAATGAACTGCTTTTAAACTCGTGCTGTCTTAATGTCATGACCGCGGTGAACTCTGTGTCTCCTGACAGTTCTCCTATTGCATCCTGTCCTGCCCTTGCTCTAGCGACACGATCCCTCGTAACATAATGGTCATCTCTTGGCCAGTGGTTGACTGCCATGTTTTAATGCCATGTTTGCCCCTCACCAGTCGCCTTTATGATGTCAAATTAGATTGTTATTGCAACTGAGTCAAGGAAAGAATTTGTGTGTACCAACAGCATTATGTCAGGAGGGGAGTAAGGCAAGGTACACGGGAACAATATCATGACACACCACTTTCGTGCTGGAAATGGCCAACCAATAGGACAAGCTAATTTTGTTTATCTCCCAGATGGCAGCATCTGTAACAGTTAGATACCAGGTATAATTACATGGTGCTGCCATCTGCTGTGTATCTCTCCCAGTGGAATCAATCAGTGTAATGCTTCAATAATAAGAAAATTATGGCCGCATGAAGCTGTCTTAATTAAAAGACTGACAGACTGAAGATTCATATTCCCTGCGAACCAACCTTTCGTTCATTCAAGTCCCAGCATGCCTGTAACTACACAGACCCATAGTCCAGGTCAACAGCTTTCATTGATGCAATTCGGACCCAGTATGCCCTGATGTGTGTAGAGGAAAACTGTTGACTAAATCAAGATTCTACGGCAGTGAAACACTATAATGGTCTGTCTGTGTGGAGGAAACGTCTTCCTACAGCCATCAGAAATGACCATTTTGCCTTAACCCTTTCCCCCTTAAACCGGCCAAAAATGGCTGATGGTCAGATGTCATCTGCTTCAGTGTTTTCAACTAATTTTAACAGCAATGAAAAAGGATTTTGACTCAGAATTGGAAATGAGCCCTATCAGGATCACATGCCCTAGGTCAACAACTTTAATTGGCATGAGTTGGGCACTTAGTGCCCTATCAGGATCACATGCCCTAGGTCAACAACTTTAATTGGCATAAGTTGGGCACTTAGTGCCCAACTCATGCCAAGGAAAGTTGTTGACTCAAGTGTCATTTCAAGGGGGGAAAGGATTAGGCTTGTTTGTCGTCCATACAGCGGCTCCTTTCAGAGACCATCCCCAGGGGCTGGTCCGAAAGTGATCACATAAAGCAGGTGGTCTCTAAATGGAGGTTAAAAAGCAGGTGGTCTCTCAATGGAGATTACAACAAGAGGGCTGTGTGAACAGCCTGTCCCTCAGCTGATCTTGACATTCATCACACTTGCAGCTCTGTGAACTTGGGAAAGGATCAAGGACACCACGTTCTGAGTAAGTCTGACCTTTATAGAAGAACACTTACATGTGCAACATCAAAGTTCAAGTAGTTTTCAAGTTATAATGAAGAGTAAAACTCATGTATGTTGCACTGTGACCATGCAAACAAGGTCAAGGTCATTCATGTACTGTCTCAGCATGACCTTCATACAGAATAATTAACATGTGTAGCTAACTCAAAACAGATCTCAGGTTATCAAGTAAACAGTAAATTTCGTGTCAGTTGTCCTGTGAATTAGCATTAGAATACCCATTGACTTACATAGTAATCAATAGGAAAGCTGCATTGAACGATAAGTACCCGAATTGAAAATCCTTAAAAATCAGGAATCCAAAGCAGTGCCACCTAGTAAACAACTGTTTGACCCTTCCACAACAATATATCCATCACATTTCAGCTTAATCTGAGGGAGGGTTCTGAGAACAAGCGAAAAATAGCAAAACCATACAAAAAATTCATTAAAAAAATTGCAGCGCCACCTGGTGAACGAAATGGGAACTAGGTGTCCCCGGGTGTGTCTATGTACGACATCAAAGCAATTGGGTGAGCGGTTTCAGAGGAAAAGAATTTTGAAGGTTTGCCCCAAAAAAGAACAAAAATTTGTTTAAAAAATCCAAAAATCAATAGAGCGAGACCATTTGAACACACTTGGTAGAGATCCACCCAAGGCATATCCCCACCAAGTTTGAAGTAAATCTGGTCAATATTATTAAAGTTATGACCATTACAAGAAATTCCCATGTTAAACTTTCCTATTAAAACTTTTGTAGAGATTTTTGAAAAAAAAATCATAAAAAAATCCAAATTCATTGGAACAAACCTGGTAGACACCCACCCAAGGTACATTCCCACCAAGTTTGAAGTTAATCTGGATGATGGTTTTGGAGAAGTTGAAAATGTAAATTAGCATTAGAATGCCCATTGATCTTACATGGTAATCAATACGAAAGGTGCATTTACTGCAAAGGAGCCGAATTGAAAAAATCATTAAAAATCAGGAATCCGCAGCATTCCCACACAGTGAACAGCTTTGTTTTGCCCTTCCATAAGGAACATGTCCACCACGTGTAAGCTTAATCTGAGTGACGGTTCTGGAGAAGAAGTTGAAAATAGTTATAACACACAAAAATTCACAAAAAATTAGAAAAAAACTGCAGCACCACCTGGTGAACAAATTAACAACAAGGAGTCCCTAGATATCTTCCTGTGTGATATCAAAGCATTTGGGTGAGCAGTTTGGGAGAAGAAGATTTTTTAAGATTTCTCCAAAAAAAAAAATTCATTAAAAATCCAAAAATCACTGGAGCATGACCATGTGAACAAAATTGGTAGAAACCCACCCAAGGTACATTGCCACCAAGTTTGAAGTTAATCTGGATGACGGTTTTGGAGACGAAGTCAAAAATGTGAATTAGCATTAGAATGCCCATTGACTTCCATAGTAATCAATAGGAAAGCTGCATTGACCGACAAGTACCAGAATTGAAAAAATTGTTAAAAATCAGGAATCCGCAGCATTCCCACATAGTGAACAACTTTGTTTGACCCTTCTACAAGGAACATATCCACCATGTTTCAGCTTAATCTCAGTGATGGATCTGGAGAAGAAGTCGAAAATAGCTATAACACACAAAAATTCATAAAAAATTAGGAAAAAATTGCAGCGCCACCTGGTGAACAAATTAAGAACTAAGAGCCCCAGGAAGTGTTCCTGTGTGATATCAAAGCAATTGGGTGAGCGGTTTCGGAGAAGAAGATTTTTTAAGATTTACCCAAAAAAGAACAAAAAAATTCATGAAAAATCCAAAAATCACTGAACCATGACCATTTGAACAAACTTGGTAGAGACCCACCCAAGGCACATCTATACTTAGTTTGAAGTGAATCTGGCTGACGTTTTTTGAGAAGAAGTCGAAAATGTGAATTGTGGACGACGGACGGACGACGGACGACAGACTCTCAAAAAACCTCAGCTGACTGACAAGTCAGCTGAGGTAAAAAGCAGGTGTTCTCTCAAGGCTGGGATGACTGTATTACCCGTCGTAGACCCTACTGTACCAAAATTATCCACCTGAAGGACCTTGAGTGCTCTAAAATACTCTTTGCAGCTCAGTCAGACGTTAAAGTTGGGTTGACCTGAATGTAGACCTACGGCTCTCTTAATGGACACAATTGAGTCAAATTACCCGATTGGGCCCCAGTGGCTTCCCTGTTCACCAAAGCCCAACATCACTCATGCTGAATGTTGTTTGTGACCTTTGGTTGTCATGTGACCAGGTTCCCATTGGGGATCGATGTATAATCAGCTCCATTAATGAGATCAAGGATTTCTCTTCAAATGTTTCTCCAACTAACTTATGAATAATTGAGGTGATTGGAGTGCTTAGAATTGATAAACATATTGTGTTTATTCTGTCGTGCAAACGCTTGTCAACTTGAAATATTTGTGGTTGTTAAAATTCAGATGGTTACAATTAACCCTTAAAGCGCTGATTTAAGACTGATTCAAGTGTCCCGAGGAAAGTTGTTGACTAAGACTACTTTTTGCTTTAGGCTAGGCTTGCTGGTAATTGAACAAAAGGTTTTTTCATGAAGAATTCAAATCTTTTAACCATTTTATATTTAACAGTAATGAGAAAACGACTATAGCCATGATTGGCACCTTAAGGGCTGATTCAGCTCCCTAAGAAAAGGTCATAAAGTTTATATTTGGACCTCACATTTTACAAGCCCCTCCTATTTTTCCCTTGCTATAGAGAAATTGCCAGCGGTTGAAGGTCTAGGCTTGCAGGCAATCGACCCGAGAAGATACCAGCACAATACCTGGTCACCGCAGGGTTAACATGGACACAATTACCGTGTTTATGTTGAAAGCAAGTGATATTCAAGGCCAAATGGTTTAAGGTATTAATCAACCCTTGAAATACTAGGGAGAAAAATCTAGAGGCATCCATTTAACAATGGATGAAGTTTGGCTTGCAAAAATTGTAATGTTCCAAAAGCTCAGTTAAAAAACAAATTTCTGAAAACAAGATCACACATGCACTCAGAGATGCACAGAAAAAAATATAGGAAAGCTCTTTCTTTTATGTGGTGTTGTTGTTGTTTTGGTTTTTGGTGCCCACGGCAGAGCTGGGTGACTGTGTCTCTTCAGTGTGTGGCAACTGCAGTGAAGGTTTTTGTCATAGACAGAGACATCAGTCACGTTTATTCAGTGCACAGAAGACCCTCAGCCTTAGCCTCAAACAGGTAGGTTAAGGTACAACGGCAGAGCCAGAGCATACACATGAACCAGTTTAGTCTTATTAGATCTAAATCGTCCGTCTTTAGAGTTAACCTTGCCCTTACAGAGGAGTGACAAGAGGGCCACGGTGGTCCGGTGATCTGCTGACAGGCAACAGGGGAACAACAACTGACCTAATAAACATGTGAGAATGAGTTTCATGCTATTAATTTCAACTCATTTCAAGCCATCAATCTGTTCCCCACCCCCCAGCCCCAAAAATGCACAACTTTAGTGAAGATGGCTCTGCAACCTTGGAAAGTGAGTCAAGGTCACCACTTGCCACACACATCTATCTGTCATCTCATCATGGCCTACTTTTCATCTCAGTGACCACTAAAACAACCTGGAATACCATGATGTCAAAAATACCATGAACTATCCAGTTACTTGGTGTCAAACTCCCCTGGTACATGATTCCAATGCCACAGCTTCACTGATGTAACAATAAGAATGAATGAAGTTCATCGATCTATTAATTCACAAGACCATGAAAACAAATGCAAATTTTCTCGGAGATAGGCAAATGAAAAACGATATCCACTTACTTGGCAGTGGCTGATAACATTTGCAGCTTTCATAACTTGAGTTGAAAAAAAAAAATCTCAGCAAGCCCCAAAAGACCTGAAAATACTGTAAATTGCTTTAATTTCACTGAAGTTATTTTCGCTTATTTGCTGAAGGCACTGACCGTGAAACTAAAAAGGCAGTCAAATGGTATTTCCACATCGCTCGAATAGGAATTATGTCCAAAACAGTGAAATTAAAACTGCAGTGAAATGTCAAAAATACAAAAAAACATGAAAATTTATACACACAAAAATAAAGCAATTTACAGTATAAGAACTCTTGTCACAATATAAATAAACAGCCAGCATAAAAATGATTGAGTTTCTACATCCGGCTGTTCCCTTGAAAGTTCTTATATCCTAATCGTAAACGTTTCCCATTGTCAATCACAACATGGACTGCCCATCTTGCGTGCTTGGGCCTTGCAAGGTATCAGGTAAAGCAGGTAGCTGCTGTGTTTTTCCCGACCACCGGCATGTTTAAAGAGGAGCACTCAAAATCAAGACCATCTCGTCTTTGATCGTTAGGGAAGGTACACATAATTAGGCATCTTAGAGCGCCGAGGACCTGGTCGTTTCATTGGTGTCCTATCACAGTTCATGGCCGTTATTAATTAAATCGCATACAAATAACCAGGGACAGGTCTATCCTGATATGTTGGTCAGTACACAGAGAGGTAGTTTACAAACGAAGTAGAGAATTCTACACCTTTAGACCTCTTGTGAATGCTATTACATCTATCGCAGTGAACCAACAAACAATGTTTAACAACATTCAAGTTAAGTTCATGTGCATTGCGTATATTACCATTCTTGTCAAGATGTTTTGTCATGCTAGGATACCTTCCTTAGTTGTACTTATTAACCCTTAAAACGCTGATTTAAGATTGAGTTAACAGCTTTCCTGGGGACATTTTGCGCATAATGCACACAAAGTGTCCTGAGGAAAGCTGTTCACTATTAAAGTCTATTTTTTTGCTTTCGACTAGGGCTGCTGGTATTTGAATGAAAGGAATGTTCATGAGGAATCTGACTCTTGAACCATTATTTCTTTGATGGCAATGAGAAAATGACTATTGCCATGATTAGCACTTTACGGGTTAACATCTACAGTGGTAAGTGGTCTTGGCTAAATTCAAGAAAGCAGTGCAAATTTTTCTCAAATGGCAAATGTCAAGATTCAGTAGAAAATGAAAATGGCATCTAAAAAATGGAAATACAAGACGAGAATAGTTCTACACTATTTATACAGAAAATAAATCTTTAAAACCTTAACTAAATTAGAGCAAATATTTGGCTTTATGTGAATTTTTTGTGTGGACTTCACATGAAAAATATACTGCATTTGAGAGACCAGATGTCACAATAGTGTGTAACTTGAAATAATACAAATGTAATCACAAAAAGCAGGAAAAACGTAAATTTGTAGGGTAAACCTCTCCTTTATAAAAAAAAAGGCAGATCCCCTGCTCAGGCAGAAGAGTTGGAGAGTCTGTCATATATTTGAGACTGTCAGTTATGTTTTTGTTTTGGGGTTTTGTTGTTGCTGTTGTTGTTGACATGTTATTGAACAAAAGACAAGAGAGCTGCCGAGAACACAGTTGGGTCCTTGTGTTGAGCAACCACCTTTTCTAGACACTCAGTACTCTATCGTCACGTTCTTAATACAGTTACCTCCTACAGGAGAATGCCTATCATCAGGGAAACTGATTCTATCCTCGGCAGCGGTGATCTCTAAAGACAGGCGTACTCTATGTATCTTGTAATTTGAGTGAATCAACACAATACATACCCATGGCACCAGGAAAGAAAAAAACAGGAACTTACCTGCAAAATATAAAAGGTAGACAAGTATTACAATGGTGTGTGCATGTTACAAGGAGTTTGAGTTTAGCTGCAGTTAATTGATACTGACAGAGTTAATTTCATCACATACCCACTGTTTTTTAAAATACATATACCGTATTCATCCTAACAGTAGCACATGCCCTAATAGAAGCATGCCCCCCCCCTTTCAATCTCCAAGTAGTCTAGATTCAAAATCAAGATTTTCCTGTAATTTAGCAAAGATGATACTTCCAAATGAAAGATTAAATGTCACTGCAGTATATTAATGTTTATCTAACACCTAAATGAACTGTACAGCCTTCAAAACCTTCAATCAAGAAAAGTACTTATTCCATTGTCCCGTGAAAAACACTGCAAGATCTGGCAAATCTTTGCATTGGCACGGCGTGCTACTATTAGGATGAATACGGTATCTAATATTCGCCAGTTGAGTCGGGTGGCCTTGACATGCAGCAAAAGCACCAACCATAGCTGTATCATGTTATCTCATCTAGCTAAATATTTCCCGTTGAACATCACAAATGTAGGTTCCTGTTTACAGGATCGTATGAAGTAGATGCCTGCATACAGGACATGTATGATGCTTCAGTTTACTGATTTAACAATGCAGTTACATTAGGAATTGTGTCCAGATTTGCGCACATAGGAAGATACATGATACGATGATATATGTACCGTACTGGATGCCATAATAGTCTCACCCGCACAAAAGTCGCACCCCCAACCGTGGAGGGGGAATAAGACACCTCAAGGTATGTGCGGCACAATAGTCGCACCCCAAAAAATTTAAAAAAAAGGTCTCCCGGATATCACCATGAAGAAGTATAACCAGGCTGCTCATGACAAGGAATGAACAAAAATCTGTGATTTAAAGCTGGTGAATAAAGTTAAAATGAGAAAAAAATAACCTTAAAAACATCCACCTGTGTTGCCTTTTTATTTTGTCTCGGTATGTGAAAGTGAACTGGAATCTCGCTCCTCACTTTCATGTTGAAACTGTCGTTTTGTGTCAGATTCTGCTATCAGCGGGTAAATGCTACCATACAGCTACTTAAAAACATTATGAGTTATCAAACTTTGGTATTTGTTTTAAAATTTTGTCATTTAAATTTCTTAAATCTCGCTGCAAAAACATCGTGGATGATCCACATGCGTTTCCATTAGGGTGCCGCCATGACTAATCTCGTTTTCGAGACTCTCGCGAGATTGCATAAACACAACTGTCTCATGTGACTAACACATGGCATGTTTTAAAATTTTGTCATTTAAATTTCTTAAATCTCGCTGCAAAAACATCGTGGATGATCCACATGCGTTTCCATTAGGGTGCCGCCATGACTAATCTCGTTTTCGAGACTCTCGCGAGATTGCATAAACACAACTGTCTCATGTGACTAACACATGGCAAACATGCATGCTTGTCTTATGAACACTGATCGAGCGTATTTCCCCCGTTTTTTGTCTGCATATTAAACTATGAACAAGAATACGCAGATTATAGTAAGGGTAAGCCTATAGTTATACATTTTATTGCATTATTGAGACTTTTTGACGACGATCACAATGTATGTACACCGGCAATGTAAACAAACATCGCCACCGGTCTTTTCCATCGTCAAGAAAACTTCCTCCCAGGCTAAGTCCCCGGGAAGTTTAGACTGTAGTCGGCATAATAGTCGCAGGTATGGCTTTGAAAAAATTATTTTACCCCTCCAGCTGCGACGATTATGGCGTCCAGTACGGTATTGAAAATGAGCAAAATTAGGACAAGATGCCCATTTGCTGAACCTCTAAGGATAAGGAATTGGCAATTACAGTCTGTACTTCATTGTTAGTTTGTACATGTACGTTTGATTGGCTTAACTAGAAGTCATTACCAACAAAGAGAATACCACCTACTTTGTGCACATAAGTGTCCCAAGGAAAGCAGTAGACTAAGACTACATTTTTGCTTTAGACCTGGCTTGCTGGTATTTGAATGAAAGGCATCTTAATGAAGAATTTGAATCTTTCAACCATCATATGTTTAACGGTAATGAGAAATCGATTATAGCCATGATTACCACTTTAAGGATTAATACGTACAGTGTATGTACTACAGATTCATGAGAAAATGGGGTAAAGTCTTCAAGTGTTCAGTGGTGAACAAGGCCAGTGTCTCCAACAGCTGCACTGGTCTTAACTGTAGCCCTGGGGGCCACAGCTGGCTCTGCGCAATGCAAACACTGTCTTCATACTGAAACACTGCATTTATTACAATAACTATCCACAGCTTAATGCCTATACTTTCACTGAGTGTTTTTCCCCCAGTGTTACACCAACACTTGAAGCCTGATGAAAATCCACATAATAATGACAAAGAAATGCGGATGCTGTGGTGGAAAACAAGCCTCTCATGCTGTAAGCCACCTAACACCAATGTATCAACATGTAACCACAAGTTTCTCCTACCCTAAGCCACCTAACACCAATGTATGAACATGTAACCACAAGTTTCTCCTACCCTAAGCCACCTAACACCAATGTATCAACATGTAACCACAAGTTTCTCCTACCCTAAGCCACCTAACACCAATGTATGAACATGTAACCACAAGTTTCTCCTACCCTAAGCCACCTAACACCAATGTATGAACATGTAACCACAAGTTTCTCCTACCCTAAGCCACCTAACACCAATGTATGAACATGTAACCACAAGTTTCTCCTACCCTAAGCCACCTAACACCAATGTATCAACATGTAACCACAAGTTTCTCCTACCCTAAGCCACCTAACACCAATGTATCAACATGTAACCACAAGTTTCTCCTACCCTAAGCCACCTAACACCAATGTATCAACATGTAACCACAAGTTTCTCCTACCCTAAGCCACCTAACACCAATGTATGAACATGTAACCACATGTTTCTCCTATCCTAAGCCACCTAACACCAATATATGAACATGTAACCACAAGTTTCTTCTACCCTAAACCACCTAACACCAATGTATCAACACCAATGTGGCCACATGCAACCTTTTCCCTCAAAAACTACCAGAAAAGGCCCAGTGTTATGAGGTCCTGTGCTGTGTTTCTCTGGGTACTGGATACAGAGTGCTGTAAGCAAACTGTTGACTCAGTGTCCAGGATGGTTAACCATTAAAGGTCAGTCACCCTCATCTTCCAGTCATTTTACCTGTAACCAGTGACCCCTATGTGGGACAATACGAGTGGTATCTCAGTGATGATCTAACTGTGACACCCCCCCCCCCCCGTAATCTGTCAGCTGTGATGTTTCCAGCAAACTATTCACACATACATGTAAGCCTGCACAGTGTATACAGTTTCAGTTTGGAGAAGCCACAAACACGAGATCAAGGAAACTTCTAACTCACGATTACCCATTATACTAATTGTTATATAAAGAACCATTTTTGGACCAGAAAATGCTATCACTGTAGTTCTACTTAGCATTGAACTTGGAACCTTTCACAACCCACATCAGTATTTTGCCATACACTAGAAGTCCAGACATTAAGATGGGGCTCTACCCTGCCTAGCTCTACCCTGCCTGGCTCTGTCCTTCCCGGTTATACTCTGTCTGGTTATACCCTGCACGGTTCTTCCCTGCCTGGTTTTACCCTGCCTGGTTCTACCCTGCCTGGTTCTACCCTGCCTGGTTCTACCCTGCATGGTTTTACCCTGCCTGGTTCTACCCTGCCTGGCTCTACCCTGCCTGGTCTACCCAGTCTGGCTCTATCCTGTCTGGCTCACAACACAATACCATCAAAACAGGAACGCTTTTTACTGACATGTATACACATTGCATTAAGCATATAATAAAAAAGAAACAAATGGGTTTTCCTGGGAACATCATTTAAAATGGGCCAAAATTGTGGCTAAAAAGTGGGGAAAACTTGGACAGGTATGATATAGAAATGTGAAAATCAGTTCTCATTGGTTCAACCAAAATCAAAATGACCATACATAAAAGTGGACAGAAAAGTCACTCCATGCATTTTCTTTACTGGTATTCATTTTTGTGAAGTGGCAGCAATTTTTGAAGCATTGTGAGTGACAACCAAACATCGGCAGGTGGAGATTGCCAGGTGTATACGGTGTCAATCATATCTGTGGTCACAAATTCTGTGTGGACAATTTGCCATCTGAATAAAGCATCAAGAAATCGTCTTCATATTTGTTTGCATAACATTTTAATTTACAATAAAGTCAATGGCTGTTAATTAATGTAAATTTAACTTTGAATTTCGAGTGGGTCATCAACTTTCCTTGGCAGTAGGGCTGGGTGCTTAGTGTCCAACACCTGCCAGTAACAGCTGTTGACTTGATGGGTCTCGTATGCAATTCTCATTATGTCTGGGTGCCAACCCAGAAATTTTGTTTTTCCAAGAATTCTTTCTTTCTTTCTTTCTTTCTTTCTTTCTTTCTTTCTTTCTTTCTTTCTTTCTGTCTTTCTTTCTTTCTTTCTCCCTCCCTCCTTCTTCTTTACGACCAAATTTTTCCAGAGTTTTTCTCGGACGCTATTATTCCGAAAACCACCGAACTAGCCATTATGACTGACCCACCAGTAAAATTAAGCACCTGACTTGGAACAGTCATGATGTTTAAAATTATGCAAATTATGGGCAATTAAAATTTTAAAAGCTTTATATCTTCAAAGATATTATAGATAGACACAAAGTTCTAACTTACACATATAGGTTTAAGACATCTGGCAAATCCAATAGCATGCAAACAAAAGTTGGGGAATTTTAATGTGTGCTAAATTCTGTGAATTTCAAAACAATCCACATTTTGACTGGGGCTTCTGCTGTACTGCATATTACAAACCTCCATGGTGCTAGGCAACCATTTTGCATTCGTGATACTTGAACCTGTCTCATAGGCAGCCTTCTAGCCATGCCTGCGAGGTGTATGGCTTGAGGGGTGTGGGTCTTATGGCAAATGGGAGGTGGGGGGAACTCCCAACAACTGTGTAATGAGGTTCTCAATAAAATACAGAGAATTTTTTTCTGTTCATGCAAGAAACATATCTGCTCCATGTTCACACTAATGCTGGACAGAGCTGTAAGTACACCATGATTGAGACTGACCAGCTGGTAGCTGGCCTGTTTTCGCCTGAGGCTAGGAGTCTGCTGGCCTTATCAGTCCCAAGGGATCAGAGGAATGGGACTACTGTAAAATGCTTTATTTTCACGTGTTTAAATTTTCACGGTTTTTGTATTTTTGACATTTCACTGTTGTTTTAATTCCACTGTTTTGAACATAATTCCCATTCAAACAATTGTAAAATACTCTTTCACTGTGTTTTTATTTTCACGGTTTTGTGCCATCAGCGAAATAAGCGAAAATAAGAATACAGCGAAATTAAAGCAATTTACAGTATTAGGCAGAACAAGCCCGGCAGAGTGTACCCTCTGTTAAAAATAGACTACATACAGAGCTTACAGTCCTCAATGACTGTTTTCACAACTTGATGAATTTTGAAAAAGTGTGAGAATTTGTGTCATCTCACTGGACACTTTCATGTCTTTGTTTTCTTGTTACCAGTGAGATGAAGCCTGTTCTTCATAGCCAATACTGAGGCAGTATAGTGCATGTCTCAGTTCACAGGTACATGTACATTTAGTTTTGTGACAGCATCTGTTTAAATTTTTTTATGTAATAAAGGAACAAAGACAGTTTTGTATTGCATGTATACACATCCCTCTGAATTATAATATGTATACACTGTACAAGCACATATACTCATCAATACTGCCCAGAAAGGTAGACCCTCTCAGGAGTGGGGCCTTTTCTCTGGTCGCGAGGGTGCCCACTGTAGAGAGGTTTCAGTGTACACTGGTACCTGCAATTTAAGACCACCCCTAATGCCAGACAAAAGTGGTCACATAGGACAGGTGGTCTTTCATGTCAGATAAATTAACAAAGAAATAAAAGGCAAATGTCTTTCTTTCCTTCCTTCCTTCTTTCTTTCTTACTCTCCAGAAGGGCTGACCCTCTCAGGAGTGGGCACTTTTCTCTGGTCACGAGGGTGCTCACTGTAGAGAGGTTTCAGTGTACAGTGGTACCTGCAATTTAAGACCACCCCTAATGCCAGACAAAAGTGGTCACATAGGACAGGTGGTCTTTCATGTCAGATAAATTAACAAAGAAATAAAAGGCAAATGTCTTTCTTTCCTTCCTTCCTTCCTTCCTTCCTTCCTTCCTTCCTTCCTTTCTTTCTTTCTTTACGACCAAGTTGGTCCAGAGTTTTGTTTCAGACACTGTTTTTCTAAAAACCAACAAACTTGCCATGGTGACTGACATAACCAGTGAAATTGTGCATGTCATTTGGAAAAGTCATAATGTTTAAAATTATGCAAATTTTAGAGGCAACAATAATTTTAAAAGCGCCATATCTTCCAAACTATTGCAGATGGACTCAAAATTTCAATGTGCATATATACCTTTGTGACACTTGCCACTATAATGGACAATATAGTTGTAGAATTTCAAATTATGCTAATAAGGGGCATTGAAAAATTTAAATGTTGAATATCTCCAAAACTATTGTACATAGAGATGCCATTCCAACTTCAATTTATGGGTTTGTGGCAAAGCCACATCCAGTGAACCATGCACCATGAACCAAAGTTGTAGGATTTAAATTTATGCAGATTAGGTGAATATGCAAAATGTAAATCTTTAATTGCTTCAAAACTGTTAGAGGTGCCATTCCTACTTTAATTTATGGGTTTGTGGCAAAGCCCCATCCAATGAACAAAAAACCAAAGTTTTTCTAGGCTTATAATTCATGCAAATTAGGCAAATACACAAAATTTAAATGTTGATTAGCTTCAAAACTATTATAAAAAGTAGTTTCATTCAAACTTCATTATATAAGTTTGGGACATGGCCACATCCCTTGAACCAAGAACAAAAGCTCAGCATTTTAATTTATAAAAATTAGGCTAATACACGGAATTTTAGAGGACGTTGAACAATGGCAAAGTGTAGCATTTCAAACTGTTCTCATTTTGAAGGCATCCAGACAGGTTTGCTGTGAAGCAAATCTTCTTTTCTAGTTTAAAATAATCTAAGGATCATCATCATTCCAAAAATGTTTACTTTACCGACGTTTTAACATGTAAATAATTTTTAACTTTTTACAGACTGAAAATAAAGAGAGTATATGTTCTACAATTGCAGAACAAAACCAGTTTGAACCAGGGACTACACCTGAGAGTAGTTTCTCTTTTGAGAGACCATCCCTAAACAGCAGCTCCAGAAAAGCCTGGTCACATAAATCAGTAGAGGTCAAATTGCATAGAAAACACAACACTCAGGGCTGATAAATGCGGTTGTAAAAGGCAGGTGGTCTCTAAGGGGAGGAGCCAACATACTCACAAAACACTTTACCGTCAAGTTTGCTTTTAAACGTCATTTATATATATATACATATGTGTGTGTGTGTGTATACATGTATATGTGTATATATATATATATATATATATATATATATATATATATATGATCAGGTGGTGCTGCAATATATTGTGAAGAGTTAAACTTTTTATTCATCTCGTCCAAAAAACTTAATGGAAATAGATGACAGTCTAAATGGTGAACATGGGATTTGCATGATCTTCCCTGCAAGAGTAAAGTGGTTACCTGATGACAATTCTAATACATTATTCTCAAAGCTTAGATCAATTACCGTAGTTATCGTCAAATTATTAACAAACCTTCCTTGAGCTGCTTCAATATCAATAATATCATGATTAGAAAAAAAAAAGAAAAAAAAAAAAATGATTATAAGGAAGTGACAGTTTCTCTACAATGGCACCATTGTCTAATATCAGTATAAAGAAAGACCTGAGAAATGTAACAATGGGGCTGACAGTCCTCAGGAATAACCCCGGGTATATTTCATTTGAAAACTAGGTACCAGTGTATCTTCTTCCTGTCAAGTTTACTAATCATGAAACATTGGCACATTCTTGATATAAAATCCAGTTTGTCGTGGTGCTTTCAAACGAGGTTTCTGAAAATGGACGGTTAATTGTGACTGCCTGAGTAAACCCGCTTTCATTCGCAGCACTCGGATTGATGACAAAATGAAGCAGCCATCTGTGACATCCTATTAATCAATTGTAATTTTTAGAGGAAAACAAATTGCAAGTCTTATAAATACGACCACATTGAGTCCCCCAGAGTCCACTCCTGCATTGTCAATTTGGACATCTATCAACACGACACAACCACGGTCAACAGCTTTCCTGGTATGGCTTAGACACATACAGTATGCTGTTGACGCAGTCATACAGTCACTCGATCTTAACTATTTCAAGTGGGAAAAAGCTGGTCAAACTGTTGCAGATCCAATCTTACAGTCATCGAAGATATCAGATTATTTTCACAAAAAGTTATGATATATAAGATTTATTTTCCTAATCTTCCCCAAGGCCCTCAGGCAATCAAAATACAATAATACTTGATACACATGGTAAACATTTATACATGAGGATCATAAAGTGTACCAACTTTAGCCACACTGAGGAGTCGGTTGGTGCCTGTCAAATCTGAGCAGACTCTGTCTGCATGTACCACTCGAAAAAACATCTCAACTTCAGCATCAATTACATTTGAGACCAACACAAACAACTAATTTCAGGTAACTAATTTGAGCACACAAGGTTGTATATTTCTTTTTCAAGAGAAACTTTTATTATTACTGTAAATTCCCTTAATTTTCCTGTCTTTATATTTGTACCCTTAACACTTCACTGATGGAACACAATAACTGTGAAAATAACACGATATGAAACAAAATTTTAGCACAAGTTTTACAGGAATTATGTCCAAATAGTGTAACTTAAACTTCACAATGTGATTTTAACTCCCTTTTATAAGGAGCTATGTTAATAAAATTATACAATATGCATAGCTATACATGATTTGTGTGGTGCATAAAAGTGAGAAGAATCCGTCCAAATTTAACTCTTTAAAGATGCCATGGTCACAAGGTCAGATTGACAGTAAATGGGTCACGGTAGCCACTAAATAGATCACATGGACCTTAGTTTTACAAGGAGCTGTGTATGTTCATAAAATGATATGATAAACATAGCCAGACATCATGCATGAAACTGAGATAAATCCATCCAAACTCTTTGAAGATGACGTGGTCACAAAGTCAAATTGACAGTAAATGGGTCACAGTAACCACAAAATAGGTCACATGGAGCTTAACAACTTATCAGCTTATCTTTGTCCCTGATATATCTCTGTACCAAACTTACGAATCCATTCAGGCATTTTGAAGATATTGCGGTAACCAAGTCAAAAGGACTAAATGAATGACAGTAACAACACAATGGGTTACAGTGACCTGAAAATCTAATCTGCCAGAATTCAACTTAATTATGATGCATCTCTGTATCAAATTTGAACATTCAGAATCCAGCCAAGGGCTTTAAAGATACTGTGGTCGCAAAGTCAAAATGACAGTCAATGGCTCACAATAACCACGGAATAAGAGATGGTGACCTGAAAATGTAATCGTGGAATATCTTTGTCTTACATGTTATCTTTGGACAAAATTTGAGAAAAATCCGTCCATGTACTCAGAAGATATTCTGCTGACAATGTTCACACTTAGCATGTCACTATGTGTCATAAATGGGTCCCAGTGACCTGTGTATCTGATTGGCTGATCTTTGTCCAGCAATACACCTTTGACATTTCAGAAAAGTTTCTTCAGGCCTTTTAAAAATATCACAGTGACCCAGTATGGCGCAAGTGTATGAAAATATGAAAGTACAGTTCTCCCTCTTTATAATACCCCTCATTACAAGGCGGTTTCTGATATAACACGGTGGGTACTAAGGCTGCCACTGAAATAGTTTTCCCATTACTTCTATGTTAAAAGTCCCTCTGTTATAAGGCCATTTTGTTATAACACGGTATACCCTGTGGACCCAAACAGCAACGTTATAAAAAGGGAGCACTGTATGCACACACAGACAAGTATGGATCGAGGTATGGATGGTATGAGTATGGACGGATAGACAAGCTAAAAACATGCCTTAGCCGCACAACTGCGGAAGGCATAAAATGGAGAAATATCATTAGTTATATGCCTGTGCAGCTACCAGCTATAAGCTTGGACTGGATAATGTATGGACTTTGGTACGTAGAGCAAGCATTAAGTGTGCTTAATTGGGATATATAGACTGCTTGGCCTGGTTAACATGGAAGGCTGGACTTAATACCCCATGAACTGAAATACCCTGGGGGTTGGGTGGGAGTGAAGTAGAAGGAGGAGTTAAGGGCACATAAAGCTTTAGGTTTAACCCTTGTCCCTGACAGTGGTCCACACTGGTGGGATACAAATTGTCACCTGCATCACTGTTGTTTTCTGGGCACACATGAGTCGTGCTCACCACAAACGTTTCACAGCTGAATGGTATTTACTTCCTGTAATGGCAGGTCAACTTCCTCCGGGCATGCTCACAACTAGACACACCTTGGGGAAAAACTTCATTCATTAGTGGAAAATGTCATGTGACACAGGAAGCAAGTGCTGCCACCTTGTGACGCAAGTGATGGATATATCTGACATGTCCTATTATGACAAATCCCTGATCTACCAGCATCGTATACCTGACATCAACAGTGCCTCCCTTTTTGCACTTCCAAAGTTGTTCACTTAGATGCGATATTCCAAGAGAGAGAGGGTCATAGCTAAATCACTTTTGTTGCCATGGAGACAAGTTTGTGGGCCACTGCTGTCCACTGCCGGTGGCTTCTCATCCATCATAGGTGTGACCCACCACTTAATCCCCCCCCCCCGTCCCTCACCTCCATGCACATATTACATCACGTCCTGATTCCACCCGTGTGGTTAATTCTGTGTATTTATCATTTTACCTGGTATGCAAGAACTTTGTACATTGGTAGAATCACATCAAGAATGGCAGTAAGGTTGGATTTTATCACACATACTCTGACTTTCACATTTTATTTCATGGACTGCAGATCACATGCAGAAATAATTGGCACACAAAATGAGTGTTAGAGAGGTAAACAGCCTAATCATGTATCATCAATAATAAGACCAAATTAAACTCTTTATCCTCCGTATCAATATTAAACCCTCGCTGCATGGCCAATAATCAATATATGAGTAACCAAATACACACAGACAAGGATCACCATTAATGGTTTGAGGCTATCATTTACCTTTCTTACAGTTTACAGGTTATCAGCACACCCCGCCTCACCCTTTGTACCCCCTTGTCATATCTATCACCCTGCCTCACCCTTTGTACCCCCTTGTCATATCTATCACCCTGTCTCACCCCTTGAACCCCCTTGTCATATCTATCACCCTGCCTCACCCTTTGTACCCTCTTCTCATATCTATCTCCCTGCCTCACCCCTTGTACACCCTTGTCATATCTACCACCCTGCCTCACCCCTTGTACTCCCTTGCACTATCTATCACCCTGCCCCACCCCTTGTACCTCCTTGTCATATCTATCACCCTGCCTCACCCTTTGTACTTTCTTGTCATATCTATCACCCCGCCTCACCTATTGCACCCCCTTGTCATATCTATCACCCTGCCTCACCCTTTGTACCCCCTTCTCATATCTATCTCCCTGCCTCACCCCTTGTACCCCTTTGTCATATCTATCTCCCTGCCTCATCCCTTGTACTCCCTTGTCATATCTATCACCCCGCCTCACCTATTGCACCCCCTTGTCATATCTATCACCCTGCCTCACCTTTTGTACCCCCTTCTCATATCTATCTCCCTGCCTCACCCCTTGTACCCCTTTGTCATATCTATCTCCCTGCCTCATCCCTTGTACCCCCTTGTTATATCTATCACCCTGCCTCACCCTTTGTACCCCCTTATCATATCTATC
The DNA here is from genome assembly GCA_964020975.1 of Hermodice carunculata. Lineage (NCBI taxonomy): Eukaryota > Metazoa > Annelida > Polychaeta > Eunicida > Amphinomidae > Hermodice > Hermodice carunculata. Next base: position 77,451,588 of record OZ026627.1, read on the forward strand.
ACCATGCCTCACCCCTTGTACCCCCTTGTTATATCTATCACCCTGCCTCACCCCTTGCACCCCTTGTCATATCTATCACCCCGCCCTTCCACCCCCTTATCATATCATTCACCCTGCCTCACCCTTTGTACCCCCTTGTTATATCTATCACCCTGCCTCACCCCTTGCACCCCTTGTCATATCTATCACCCCACCCTTCCACCCCCCTGTCATATCATTCACCCTGCCTCACCCTTTGTACCCCCTTGTCATATCTATCACCCTGCCTCCCCTCTTGTACCCCCTTGTTATATCTATCACCCTGCCTCACCCCTTGCACCCATTGTCATATCTATCATCCCGCCTTTCTACCCCCTTGTCATATCTATCACCCTGCCTCATCCTTTGTACCCGGTTGTCATCTATCACCCTGTACCACCCCTTGAACCCCCTTGTCATCAATCAACTGTCCCACCCCTATTCATCAGTATTAGTTGCCTCACCCCTTATACCTCTTGTCATCTATCACCCTGTACTACCCCTTGTACCCTTTACCATCTATCAGCTTCATGTACCTCACCCTTTGCACCTCATTCATCTATCATGCTTTAATTGTCATCATGCCCCACCTCTACCAACCCATCTTACTAATTACCCCCACACAACTCCTCATCCTCTGTGCACTACCCCTTAAACTCCAAGTGTTCTGTCACCCTGCATTTCCAATGTACCCTCTCATCTACTGCTAAAAAGTATCCCTTGTCAGTTATCACCCCATAATACCCCTGTTGATTGTTACCTTGCAATTCGCCTTTTACCCTTAATCAGTGATCACCCAAAACACCCCTTGTCATTTACTACCCAACAATGCCCCTTTAGCCCCTCGTCTCTTATTACTCCACAATACCCCTAGTCATTTATTATACCCAATACCCCTTGTTGGTTATATCAGCCCTGGGCATGCCCCTGAGACCCCCTTGTCAGTTGTCACTCCAAACTATACCTTGTGCCCCTTGCCATTCATCAAATGACCCCTTAACTTGCCTTGACATAAATCACCCTTAGTAGCAGATGGTGTCATTATAATAGACCCCTTCTACAGGGCGCCCGAGTAGGTATGGGGTGTGTACTGAAGTTTCTTAAGAGACCTGAACTTGCCTTTTAAGACCACATTTTCAGGTCCATGGTGGTAAGTTTTGCATGCAGTTTGAGTTGCATTGAGAGACCAGCTGTTCAGTGTGACACTTTTGGACATACTTAAGGGGGTGGTCTTGGCACCAAGAGATGCTTCATATTTCTCCGTGAAATGTGCAAATAGAATTACCCTGCCCTCGTACTGCAGTGATGATCTGTGGGGTGTATGCACACATCCATGTGTGCAAAGGTTTCTTATAAATGGAAGTCTGATATATCACGGCCAGGTAGATCACAAATATGCCTGTGGTACTGAACACGGTTTACACTTTGGTCACCAGAGGGTGCTATATACAGGGGCCTCTCTTGCATGAGGCCAGCCCAAGTGCCCTGGGACAGATTGACGGGGCAAACAAAATACAATATCTTACTTGCAGAACGGAGGGGTTGCCTCTGTAGAAGGGCCAGGGGTGGCCTCTCATGGGGGGTAGGTATACATGTATAAGGGATACCGCATCCTTACTTGAATTTTTTACTCCAACACTGACTTTAGCCTAGCTCTCCACATAAACACAACTTTTGACTTCGTCATTTACCCCCCAGTGTCTCTGCTCATGGACTACAGGATGCACAGAAATAACACCCGGACACTGAGTCCCCTGTAAACATTATCAGAAGCCCATCATGTCACCCTTTTTAAACCTACATTTCCTTGCTACCCTTGGCCTGTTGCATACAACCTTTTGATTTTTTTTTTTTTTTTCGGGAGGGGGGGGGGGCACATGTACCCTCTCTCAGTTTCATTCAACCTTGGCATATCCTTGGTACCCTCCATCAGTTGCATGTGACTTTTGTTTTGTTTTTTCCATATGACTGAAAGCATGTGGTCTTTGTTATTGGGACGTCTGTCAAATCATATTGTAAGGTGATTTTTTTTCTTTCTTGTTTCTCGTGGAATTAGAATATTTTATTTGACCCTATAATGGCCATACACGTGAAAAAAGGTGAAAAAATTGCAATTATTTGAAAATGCCTACTATTTCTGAAGCCAGTATTGATTTTGGTTTTGGGTTCAGGTGGACTGCTGAGTCGGATTGCTGCCGCCACTTCTCTCCCATCACAGTGTCTCTCGTTTGAAAACACTTACACAATCGTCTAGCAATCATGTGGATTCTTTGCCCATCTCGCCTGACAACAAGAGCCAGAGTCAATACCAGCAATCTTCTCCCCAGTGGTTTTATGCAATATAACTACACTCGGTGTAGAACTAGAAAAGAAGATTTTCTCAGCAGCAAATTTGTCTTGGTCTACAATTAAGTACAACTTGGAATGGCATCTGTACCTTCTATACATTTGAAGATTCTGAAGATTTAAAATTTGATTTGCCTATAAACTACTACAAGTTAGTGCAATAACTTTTATTCAAGATTCATCAAACACAAATAGCCAATCCCATACACAAAGAAGTTGGAATCACAGTTTTATTTTTTAAAGTTTAAGAGGTACAAAATTTTAAATCCCTAAAAAAAACACACACACACACAAAAAATAGACCCACAAAAAATTCCAAGTCTCTCAAATAAGCATAATCAAATGGCTACAATTTGCATCATATTTCTGTCAGCACAATGCTCAATAACACGTGTAGAAGTTGGATCTCTTTCCGCATGCACTCTACTGTACTTGTGAGGATACTCAATGTCCCTAATTGGCATTAAATTAAAATACTGAAACTTAACTTCTATATTCATTACATGAGTAACTGTCAATAACTTGACACTGTGTGGAAGTTAAAACGGCTTCTCTATTGCTAATAATTTTGAAGATATTAAAGAGATTTAAAATTTGTAAAATTTGAAATGTCCCATATTTGCATATTTTCACCGTCTTGAATATATATCAAGCTCCCTAATCTGCACCTTGACACCTGTAGGGTCACCGTCATGCATTATTCAGTTTCCAGGCAATACCTCAGCCAGGAAAGCCTCCATCTCAAGCTAAATTGACCATAAAGGATGAAAGGAAGGTTGGCAGAAACACAAAGAGTCACTGTCAGAGCAAAGGGTCGTATGTTATTGGACTGCACTTTTGAGTGAGAGTCAAAACACAAAAGGCTGAATGTATTTTTTTTTTTTCTTTTTTCTGACAGAAATGTTGGAACCACTGTCATGGCCAAATGTTGTATGTAGTTAGGCTGTAGTTTTGGTTTTGTTCTATAAAAGCTAACGGTTAATATTTCTTTCCAGACATAAAACAAATTTGAAGGAGGTATAATTTTCAAGACATTCACAATTAATTAATTGCATATCTTAGTTCTAAAAACATACATTACACATATATTTACCACATTGTCAGTTTTGAAAATATACGACCTTTTTTTGTCAGAAAAATACATACAGTATTTTGCAAGATTTAAAAACATAGGACTTTTTTTTATTTAGCTCTAACTTCTTAAATAAACTTATTTGAAGGTCACATTTACTAAGGTCACATGACATCACCCATTCACATGCATCATAATATAATTCATTTTGCCCAAATATGACACGTAAGACCATCTGCTCTGACAGCAAAGAAAAGCAGCCTTTTTATTTCCATATTTCAGCGCACATCAAATGTCATCCATTTTCTTTCCACTCTGTATAGTTATTGAAAAAATATATTAAAGTGTGGCTAAAAAGTCTAAAATACAAGATGTTCATAATTGAGATCCGTTACTCTTGGTTATTTTCTACAAGAACAAATTTTTTACATTTTTTTTTGCGTACTGTTACTTTTTCCAATTTACAGGCTTTATGGTATTCCACATTCTTGATATCATTCACAATTTTTTTAAAAATGATAAATGCTCGGTGTTTTCTTATTATATTTGCAACCATAAATATAATTTTCCCCAAGTAATCACAGTAAATAACTGATATGTTTAACATTTCCAGTGCCTAGCAGTACCTCTTCCCTTTTGAAATGCCCAATAACCTCTGTTAAAAAATCCAATCATTTTTCATTTTAAAAAATTGGAGACCAATCTTGCTTTCGAATCAAGATTATAAACTAGTCACTAAAACAATAGCATCAAGAATTAAAAAAAAGTTATTAATACAATAATCAATGAGGAATCAACAGCTTTTTATTAAAGACTGATATATAGGACAAAATATAAATCGATTACTTGATTGATATAATAGAATGGACAGATGACCAAAATATCCCAGCATTTTTAATACAACTTGATTTTGAAAAAACCTTTCAACAAAAACAGACGACAATTTACCTGGGGTCCTTTTGGGTGATTTGAGTGGCACACAAATAAGTGCTGCACGGAGGCACAGAGCTGGTCTCACAGTGATCTGGTCTCACAATCAACTGATCTAACAGTCAACTGGTCTCACTGTGAACTACTCTCACAGTCAACTGGTCTCACCATGAAGTGTTCTCACAGAACTGCATGAACTGGTCTCACAGTGAACTGATCTCACAGTGAACAACCCGTCTCACTGTCAACTGCTTTCACAGTGACCTGGTCTCACGTGAACTGCTCTCACAGTACTGCATGAACTAACCTCACAGTGTACTGATCTCATGGTGAACTGGTCTCACCATGAATCGCTCTCACAATGAACTCATTTCACTGTTAACTACTCTCAGTGAACTGCTCTCACCATGAACTGCTCTCACAGTACTGCATATACTAACCACACGGTGTACTGATCTCACGGAGAACTGGTCTCACCATGAATTGCTCTCACAGTGAACTCATCTCACAGTAAACTGATCCCACATGTGAACAAATCCACAGTGAACTGGTCTAACAGTTAACTCATCTCAATACTGACCTGGTCTCACAGTGAACTGATCTCACAGTGAACTGGTCTCACAGTGAAGTGATTTCACAGTGAACTGATCTCACAGTGAACTGATCTCACAGTGAACTGGTCTCACAGTGATGTGATCTCACAGTGAACTGGTCTCACTGTGATCTGCTCTCACAGTGAACTGGTCTCACTGTGAACTTCTCTCATAGTACTGCATGAACTAATCTCATGGTGAATTGATCTAACAGTGAGTTCATCTCACAGTGAACCGGTCTTACAGTGAACTAATCTCATAGCCAACTCATCACACACTAGTTTGTTAACTATTTTATACATAAATTGTTTCTTGAGCACTATAGTTGTCAATTGCCACTATATCCTGTCTTCCCCACTTCTGTATACTTGGAAATGCAAACAAGACCGACCCCTGCTGTCACAGGGAAATCCTCTGTTTCAATGTTAAAAACCGATAAGAAAGTGACTTAAAATTGCACTGAACATGCACATCACTACAAGACAATCAGACATAAAGTCAATTGTCTGCATGCAGTACTGACTTGGACAGTATCACTGACTAAGAATACACTAACATATAAAGCATCACTGACCAAGAATACACTAACATGTACAGCATCAAATGAACAAGGACTAGCAGATCTTGTATCAAACACAGGTAAATGTTATCTCGTCAAACTAGCAATGTGGGTAAAATAAACTGCATAAAAAAGTGTGTTCTCCAAACATACATTGAGCATCATAGAAAAAAAGAAGAGTTGTTTTTTTGTCCAGAATAAGCATTCTTTATCAATTCCTACAGATGCCAGAACCAGCCCTGGTTTCCATCAGCACACGCCCATCATGGCACCTGATTGTCATCATAATACCTGATGATATGGTCAGGTATTTTGAAGAAACATGAATGTGCATGTTGCGCATTACATTGCAGTAAGATCCTTGCACGCAAGGAATAATTCTGGACTCCTATGATGACAAATTTCCCAGGTGAGCAAAGAGTTGGTAAAAATAAATTATTTCCATGGAGATGTTTTAAATGTAACTATCAACCAATAAGTATGTCATGTTTTGGAATACGAGTACAGTACTTCTATGCCTACCTACAATCCCCACTTTTGTGAACCTCAATAAAATACTTTGACTTGTCGGACTGGGAAACTTTCACAAAAGCTTGGCAGATAATCACTCAAAGGAGCCCGGGTCTGGTCAGGGCTACAGATAACACTTAGTCAACTCTTTCAGTGCCAATCATGACTAAACTCGATATACTTAAGTCAGACTAGTCTGAATTATCATTGGGATCCCAGATTTGTATTACTCTTAAAAAGACCTTTCATTCAAGTACCAGCATGCCTATTAGTTCCAGAGAGAATATCCCAGATCAACAGCTTTTTTCCTTGCTCACTGGGCGCGCACAGAAAAGCTGTTGACTCAGTCCAAAATTTGGCACTTAGAGAGTTAAGCCCCCCCCCCATTATTATGTTACACGCACACATATATGTTGACTATGAGGGTTACGAGCAAGATACAGGGCATCAGCCAATCATCATGAAGAATCAGTTTTCTTGCTGACTGATTGGTTTTAGCAGGTGCAAAATGTCCAACATTCTGTGTCATGTGACGTCCGTGGCTCAGTCTATGTATGTGTGACAATGATCTTATTTTAGGCAATTTAAAGAGTCTTACAAGAGGCCCTAATATAGGCTGGTGAGCCTATCGACCAACTGTATTTACAAATAAAATATGTTTAAACCAAACAGTCTATAAATTTGAGTGTTTATGCATTTTTTTTTTCATAACAAAAAAATATTACAGAATCCTATTTTCAGCCAAAATCCTAATAAAGTTTCAATACTCCTACTGCGTATAGACATTGGAGTTCTACAGTTCTGCTCTTAAGGCATTATTGTGTGTCAGATTACCTACACCTAACAATCTGTGTATGGATGAGCTTGGACCTGCCCCTCTGAAAGATTTACTACCCACTGCAGCAAAGAGAGAGGCTTTTTTGCGTAAAAGATGCTTGATAAATGACAACCCCTTTCGTTTTGCTCTAAATGTGGCCATTTGTCTACTTTAGGACTCAAAGGGACAAATAACACTTGGGCCAAACAAAGATTTTTCAAGCTGAAATGCAAAATCATGGAGCAGGGGTTTGAAAAATCCAGGTAAAAGGCTTACAAAGAGATAAAGTCCTGATATGTCTGGCCACGAGGCGTACATACAGAGGAACCTCGTTATAATGACACCATCTGTTCTCCACAAATACACAGACATACATGCTGAAGACCTTTTAATTTATTTGGGCTGATATAGCCTATGTCAAAATTTTACAGAGGAACGTGTGCAATATAGACAATAGTAATTCCATATGTATGCAGGTTAGACAGGGACAGGTTGGCTTATGGAGAGTAAAGAGTTCGAACTGCGGAATAGGATATTGACTACTAGGAAGTGGTTCTGGGCAAAAAGACACAAATACAACAATGTATGAATATGGGAGATACATGAGTCAAATAACAATAGAAATTTGACTTGAAGTCCATCAAAACCTGTCTCTTTAGTGACTCTGTCAGCCATATGAGTGTAGTTATCATGAGGATTCACTGTACTTAAACCTTAGAGATTTTTGTACCTCAGACTATAGGCATTTCATTTACCTCTCATGGCATAGGTTAGAGACAAACAGGGAGACGGTCTTGCATCCACCTCCCCCCCCCTCCAGATACATGTGTGTAGTTTCACGACTCTCTTTAAAGGTGAAAGGAACTATATAGCCTGGACACAATATTAGAAGGGTACACCCAGGTGACCTAGATACTTGACCTGGTGATCAGCTTTTCTGCATGACAGACCTTTGTCTCCAGCTAAACGTGTGTAAAGTTCAATTTAAACTAACACTGTAAAATGATTAGAGATGAAAGGAATGGTAGCTCGGACAGGATATGGGAGGGGTATGTCACTGTGACCTAGATACTTGACCTCTCGACCTACTTTCTGTGCACAACCCACCTTTGTTTCAAAATACGTAAGTGTGCCAAGTTTCACAATTCTAAGCCAAATAGCAAGAGTTCTAGCATGGACATGAAGCGTAGTGGAGCGACCCACACACGGATGCATGCACACGAACAGCGATTACTATATGCCCCTTCTCTGGTACAAGGTGGGCGTAATTATAGATATCTCTAATTCCAATTATTTGCTAAAATGGCTTGCCATATATCCCACTCAATACACTTTTATCTTGTGAATTCAATTTGTGACCTTGGCATTAATTTTGTGGATCTCCTGTCCTACTTATGGAAAACACCTTTTGGATGGAACTCGAAAAGTTATCAGAGGATTTGAATGATGTTAGGTTCGTTGTATAGCCAAAGTCAAGGCAACTTATGCACTTTTATGCATGATCTCTAAAGGTCAAAGGTGAAGGTCATTTGGCCATCTGAGCATTTTCATCTGCATGAGCTTAGCTTTCATCTGATTTTAATCATGTTGGGCCCAAATGTAGAATTGTAAGATGGCACGTCTGTAATTTACATTGGACGTTTATAGGTCAAAGGTCAGCATCATTTGGCCATCTGGTGGTTTTCATCTAACCACAATTCATTCTGTTTTCATCCAATTTTACTCTGAGTGCCAAGGGTATACATTGTAACTATGCACATTTTTTCAATGTACATTTGGCCTCAAAAGGTCAAAGGTCAATGTCATGCTGTGAAAACATATGAACACTGGAATGGGGATTAGTTTCTCCTTAACCAGTACTTGCAATCACAGATATCTAGTTTTAGTTGGATATTTTCAATGTGTTTATGTTTTTTTTGGGGGGGGGGGTTGTTTTTTTAATTCTGAGAATATAACTGCTTTGGAAGTAAACAGCATTTTACTCTGAAGCCACTAAACAGAGTACAACTCTCTCTCTCTCTCTCTCTCTCTCTCTCTCTCTCTCTCTCTCTCTCTCTCTCTCTCTCTCTCTCTCATCTCCTCTCTACGTCTCTCTCTCTCTCTCTCTCTCTCTCTCTCTCTCCTCCTCTCTCCTCTCTCTATCTCTCTCTCTCTCTCTCTCCCTCTCTCTCTCTCGCTTCTCTCTCTCTCTCTCCCTCTCTCATCTCCTCTCTCTCTCTCTCTCTCTCCTCTCTCTCTCTCTCTCTCTCTCTCTCTCTCTCTCTCTCTCTCTCTCTCTCCCCCCCCCACTTTATTTAATTATTTAATGACGTTTATTCAGCATTTTCATGCTATAATCTCACCCGAGGCCTTCAATGCAGGCTTTACAATTGGAAACACAAAGTCACAAAAACCACCACCAAAAACAAAAAAAAACACACATTAGTAAATACAATAAGACGTTCAGTTCAAGTACCTCTTGAAGGGGTCTAAATTACATTATAGAGCAGACCCACATGCCACTGGATATACGCATGACGGCCGTTCCTCCAGGGCAATACCTTTTAGTAAGTTAGACTGTTGAGTAATTCCAATTGAAATGTTAACCCTTTGCTGGCTAAAGTAGGGTGGAGTCAACAGCTTTCTTTGATCTGCATTTGGCATACTGCACTCACCCTATGCCAGGGACAGCTGTTGACCTGGAGCATACTATCACAGTGGGTGTTACCTACAGTTTTCATCAACACATTTTACGTTGACAAGAAATTTAATCAAACTGATTGAGGCAGACAATTTACATGTGGGCGCTACTGCGTGGGGAGCAGGAGAGGCTCAGATTTCCACTGCTAATTGTCTGTCCAGATAGCTGTGATGTGTGCATTACCAGTGTCTATAGCAATGGAATTGTATTAGCAACGGTTCAACAACACAGATGTTCACAGCCCTTTGTTTAAGCCTGCAACTTTATCCTCATAAACACTTTTCTCACTTGTTTTGTGCGTGTTTTCCAAGTATCAAAAAAAATAAAATAAAATCAAATCAAATCAAATCAACAAAATAAAATAAAATAAAAGACAACAAAAATGATTCATTGAAGTTGCTTCTGCTGAACTAGAATTAAGAAACTCAACAAAATTTTAAAAGATGAAATTGATAATGCAGGGGCAGAATTTCGCAAAATTTTGCGAGAATCTGTTTGGGTTTTTTGTCAAGTAGTTGTCTTTTTAAAGAAAGACAAGTTTAGGAGAATCTTTACAAGAATGGATTCTCAGATTCTCGCCAAAATTCTGGCCCTGTGATGACTCTATAGTGCCACAGCCCAAGTAAAAACAAGAAGCCCATGGGCCTAATGCTCTGCTGACATATTATCTGCTGATCATCACCAATAATTCCTTTCTTGAAATGCATGTCCTTCAAAGATAATCATGGTGGTGAATATACACATGACGTACCTTGAAACATGTTGTGACCATGTTTAATGAACTTCCATCCATTCCTTCTGTAGATATTGCATAAGAACAGAATTCTATTTGAAAGGCCCTGTGATCTTACAGCTTACTGATTTTTGTTAATTAATTAATTAATTAATTCTGGAGGAAAATTATTAATGTAAGACTATGCTTATGCACTTCTTCAATATAAGAAGCACCCACATTGCAAATTTTGAAGGGTCATTTATTATACTTTCTGAGAAAATGCGTGAACAAACTATGCAGGTGATTTTGAGTTGCTTAATGTTCTGTGTTAATTTATTAGTTAGTAAAAGAAGGTAATCAGGCAAACAAATTAATGCTTATGCACACCTCCTACATGAAATCTACCAACCATAAAAAAACGAAAGGGCTAACATTTATATTTCCCAAGATATGGTGCGGACAAAATTGTTTCTGATCTGGAGGTTGCCTAATAAACTTTGGTTTATTAATCAATGTAAGCAATCAGGCACACAAAACAGTGCCTATGCACACCAACTAGCTATGATCTACCAACTCTATAAATTTCAAAGGGCTAGCATTTACAGTTTAGAACATATGGCCCCGACAAAATCTGTTCTGGATGGAAGGACACACAGATAGTGCTCACAACCATATACCTCCCCCCACTTCATGGGTGGGGTATAAAAAGGGCAGGGAGCAATTATAGAAAAGGGCATGCCAAATCTCCCTTTATTTTGAGCTGCAGAGAACAGTGGCATATAGAGTCAGAAGGACTTTTCGGTGACAGAGAGATCAGTCAGACCATAGCAATGTAAAAGTTGCTATTATAGTGCTTCATGTAACCTCCGAGCAATCTCCAGAAAGCACCACATGACTTTCCACTCTTGTAAAAAAAAAGCATGCCACCCTCTCTTTCCCTCTTCCCCCATATGGGGAGAAGGGGGCAGGTCACCATGAATGGTGATAATGGCGCGTGTGTCAAGAAAAGCCACTGAAGCAGCAGCGCAAGGGTTAAGGATTATTTAATAGACACGGGATTTGTTGCTGTCAAGCTGGCTAATCTGTCTTCCTACTGTCAGGCTTTATCTTCAAGAACAAGCTACACTTCCTATCTCCCTCACCATTTGCAGTGAAACTTTGCACCCGTAAAAGAATGAACAATTTGCTGGGAGTGTCACTGTCAAGTTGTAAGGTATCAGTGCACGATGTCAGGATATGTTTAGCAAGACTTGATTTATAACCATTGTCACCTTCCCACTTGCCATCCCCGCATCCCCCACCCTAATAATAACTCATTACATATGACAGTTAGGTCTTCATCTGCAGGTGTATATATATACATATATATATATTTGCAGCGGTCCCTGTCAAGTGAGAGGTTGAGTGGCCACCCAAAAGGCAGGCCCAAAAGTGGCCTCTCAAGACAGGTGGCCTCTCATTAGAGGTACATGTACAATAACATGGTAAAGATGGCAGCAGGCACCTGTGAAATATGGTCTTTCAAGCCAGGTGGCCTGTCGCTGCAGGGACCTTTGAAGACAGGAACCACAGTGTATAACTCTACATCCAGCTAGGTCAAAACTGTACCAGATGGAAAATTGGGGTTTGGTCAGAATTTCAAAGTTCCTGAGGACAACAGGTTTTATTCAAGCACCAATACTCTTAATTTAAAGCTCTGCAGTACATGGCGCCTCATGGCAATGCTGTCACTGCCCAGTGCGGCAGGTGTAAGAAAAATCAACATTCTCGGGCTGTCATTGTGCGGGAAAGAAATGAAAGTCCAGAGTATAACGTTTGCCTGAGCAGTGGGGACTGTGTGCCGGCCCACCGCAGTTGGTGCATAAAGGTACATTGGATCATCTCGACCTAGCCAGCAATATATGTTGGCCCGACATTGGCCCAATGCTGCGCCATCCTTGCCAAAGCTGGGCCAATGTTAGGCCAACCTTTGGCGTTGCTGGGCAAATTATGCATGGCTTATAGCTCTTTTGCTAGAATACAACACTTATGAATACTTTATTTAAGCAGCACAAGACACCTACAGGCACTGAAGGATAGCTCTTCACTAGAAATCACTTATAAATGTTCCTTTAGCAGAACAAGGTCCTTAATTATGAAGAGCTCCTTTATTGCTTTCCTGCTCACGATGCTGGGTATTGTTTGCTGTTTGGTATGGAGTCGTGGTAGTTGCAAGATACAGTGGGCCCAAATGTACTTTCTGAAGGTAAATCTTTCTAAAACATGACTTCATTCATTCCTAATTAATCAAAATTTATAGTACCAAATGTACATGTAATACCTTTGACAAAACAAATTATTTTCAGCAAACAAAAAATAATTGAATTCATTGAAAAATGCTATGGCGTCATGGGAGATTTACATTATGTGTTTCTGCTCAGGCTATTGGTAATTTGTTGCTGTTTAACATTAATTTCTTTTCAGAAAAAAAATATGAATTGTTGAGAGAAAAACCAAGGCTTCTTTCAAAATGTAAAGCTTCCTTCAATTTTCTCATCCATCTCACACAAGAATTTCTTTCTTGTCACTGTTTTCTTGGAACAAAGAGCCAAGTTTTTTTGTTGTTCAGAAAGCTGTCCATAGGTGACACCACCTACATACACAAGTTAAGATTTTTTCACAATAACAGCCCCATGCATCCATTTCATGTAAAAATTGCAAACTTTGGGGGGGGGGGGAGGGGAGATAAAAATTTGCAAACGGAACTAATTCTATTCAAAGACCTTGTCAAAAAATCTGCTTATTTGTCAACTTAAGTGCTATGCTGAAAAAAAAGAACCCCCTCCCCTAAAAAAAAAGGCATTTAAAAGAAAAATTATGTAAACTAGACAGTACCAGGGTTTACTTCCAGTCAGATGATAAACAATGACCAATATTAACTTGAGGACAGGCGATACACTAAGAAATATTTGTGCAACAAATATCTTTGAAGGTACGTAGATCAAACAGTTAATGTACAAATTTTGAAAGAATACTTTTTCAGAAGGACATTATCTAACTATTTCAAATCTGAATAAAATTTAAAAAGCATGGGCCAATTGTTGAATAAACTTGTGACAAAGATGTAATATTTACATGTCTATGCAAAAGTCAAAATAACTTTGAAGTATCAAATAAAATTCTGATTTTTCTTTCGCAGAATTAATGTGGCCCTACAGAACTTCAAAAATATCACAGGAATTCTTTGTATTTAGGACAGTTTTCAAACACAGCCAGTACAATAAAGGTACCCTAAAGTATAAGAACTTCCAATTTCAAATTGTCATAATTCCAAAAGAAACATAGATAAAGAAAATGCCTGATACACTTTGTAAGTCCTATAGATTCACATTAACTCTGTGGAATTCCAAAGGTAATTGCTACCCAAAGCTGCTTTTGGTTTATTTCCTGACCTTCAAATTCTGGAATTGTATCTCATTGCTAAAGTTTCAATTTCACACCTTTTTCTTGGGTGGTGGTGATGGTGGCGGTGGGGAGTCCAAAAGCTTCCATCTGACAGTCCCCCCAGTCCCCCCCCCCCCCCCCAATATTGTCAATTCCACTTGCTCGGCACAAACAGTTAAATATGAGGCAGCCAACCCAAAGTCAAAGTTGTTGACCTGGTCTTGTTCTAACTAACAAAGGATTCCGGTAAAAGGGCAGTCGCCTTTCTGGTTGCCATGGTTACAAAGTAGCAAAAGACGTACATGCATGCATTTCTCTTTTCTTTTTATGTCAATTCCTTGAGAAAATGGATATCCGCGGCACAGTCGGCTCATAAGTACATACAAAGGTGAAAGGTAAAGACTCTGTGTATCTAGTCTGGTTCCAGTATCACATTCCACCTGCAATCTTAGCAATTTGTTTCTGGTGGTTGAGGTCTGTGCACATTTCTCCTTACATCAAATAATGCTGGGCACGAATCTTGTCTTTGTAACTGGAGTATCACAACATGCACATATCACATCCTGAAAGCAATTATACCTGGACCCAATTCAACGATTCCGTAAAGGAAGATCGTTTGACGCACCAAGTTCATAGTTGCTAAAGCAGAATTATCTCATTCCAAGAAAAAACTTCTACCGGTGATGGTTTGATAGACATATACCTTGTCCATGCAACACGTGTATTTTCTATAAGACTGAGGTATCTGTTTTCGTTTCCTGGTTGTGTGTATTTGTCTTCATCTAATACATTATACGTCGACCCTTTTTGGAAAAACTACCCCCAGGGCAGCTCCAAAAGTGGACCACACCATGCAGCTGTGGTCTCTCAAAAGAGGTCCGACATGAAAAAGAGCTAGGCAGCTAATAAATCTGGTCTGACAAGGCAGGTGGTCTCTCAAGTGAATTGCTGTATCCCTAGAGATGCAGAAATCTTGCTGTCGCTTGTTTATTTGGAGACGCAATAAGAACAAATGATTCTCAACAATTAAATGCTGAAATCCTGGGAAAAAGAGTTCAGCGTGCCAAATAGCTATATTCAAGTCAGCAATGTATAACTTTGGGCTTGCATAGATGTGAATCCGGGTGAATATAATGCATGGAATTTATCATTAAATTCCATGTATTATATTATATTCACATCTTTGCTAGCCCAAAGCTATACATTGCTGACTTGTGCTGTACATACAATAAAAAATTGCTGTGCTGTGTTTAAATAAAAATTGAAAACAGGGTTGTTTGTTTGTCTTTACTTTGTAACCAAGATTGGGGTGACCAAAATATCAGTGATCATGAGCAAAGTCATTCGCTACACGTACACCTCAATGGATAAATCATTATCATAATATTAAAGATATTTATGTTATACTGCCCATGAGTATAAAAAATGAAAGTACATTGATGATTAGTACAAGTACATGACACAAATTTCCATGGATCCTTCTCATTCCAGTTCAACTGAATTCAAATTTTACATGTATCCCTGTGAGTTTGTTAGTTAAGAGGACTACAGAGTGTTTGCCAGCAGTAACTGGTGTTAGTCAGCATTTCACAGGGGTTGACCGCGTTGAAAGGGCGTCAAATGCTGGCAAATGCCAACAAACGCTGGCAAACGGCAATTAATGCTGGCTGTACGGCTGAGCTCCAAAAGGCTTAATTGGACTTTGGCGTTTCCCTGCATTAGTCGGCATTTCCCAGCATTTGTAACACCGGCTAACGCTGTCTCACGCTGGCAAACGCTGTGTAACCCTGGGAACCGTCCTGAAACGCCGAAACGCACCTACTAAAGCTGAAACAAGTTACTAGTGTATTGTGTTCCAATGTGTGATAGGGCGCATGGTTGGCAGAACAGGAACATGCTTGCCTTCAACTCTGTGGCCCAGGTTCAATTCAGGGCCAGGGAAGGAAGTAGAAAGAATTCCTACCACTCTGACCGTGCATGGTGCATGGTTTTATCCGAGTCCTGTGGTTTCCTGCACCAAACAATTTAGGCAGGAAAGTATACGCCAACATCTGTGCCATGGAGAGTGATTAGCATATAGACTTGGCCTGTTTCGCAATTCATGTAAAAGACAAAAGGTGTTCAAGCTTAATGTATGCTTCAGTAAGCCATTTCTAAATTTGTGCTAACCTTAAACCTTGGCTAGTCAATTTTACTCTATTTTACTTTATTCGTTTAATTTTTTTTTTTTTTTTTGCACTATGATAATTGACCTCAGGTATATTTAGTTTGCAACTCGATTTTCCATATTTTGCTTCAAGAAAAAGTTTCTTAATTTTTTTCTTGAAACAAGATTTAAAAATCTTGGGAGTGAGAGAGGGGTTTTTTTTTTTCTTGAACCACGAATATTGAGAATTTATATCTATTTTTTCTTTCTTATAACAAGAAAAATCATTCTTATTTTGAGAAAAAGCAGAGTACTTTTCTTGGTTAAATCTTACACAAGATAATGATTTTTCACTGTGTAAAAATAACTTTATGGAATTTGGATTCATTCCATGTCTAAAGTAGCATTGAGTACACAGACTAATCAGTCCCGCTCAATAAACGTCTGAAATGCTGAATGCACAGTTCAAAGGCATGCCTTTTTTTAACATTTTCACCCAGACAAAGAAGAGTTTAAACAGCGTCTGCTGTCACTGATTGCAAGCTGACCACACCAGGGAACAGCTGGCCAACTGGGACCTGCTGCGAAGATAGATTTCATTTGTATTTTTCACTTAAAATATTTTTATTTCACAATGAAAATATGTATAGGGAACAAAACTGAGGCCCACGATATCCGGCTGCCATTGGTTGACTTGTGGGGAGAGAAGGGGTTAATTTTTGTAAAAATTCAACACCAGATGAAACAGTATTGTTTGTGGTAACATAATCAGACCAGAAAGAGCCATGTACCATTCATTCCGGATGTTTAGCACATTAAATCTGATTTCATAGAAGAAATAAGCTACCGCTTCCCAATGACATGTAAATCAGCGGAACCTAACACTAGTTCAATCAGTGTTCTCAACATCTTTTACATCTTCCAAAGTCTAATGGGACCCAGAGAGAATGAGGGTTTACCTTTGATTCCCAGATCACTTGTACCTCATGACAACGGAATGAATTACCAATGGTTTACAACATCCATATTGATATCTGTAGCTGTTATGTTAACACGATTGGCCCTGTCTAGTAGGACCACTATAATAGTCACATGGTGGTCTTATCACAATGGTAGCATCTCTCAATGTGGGAAACTGTAATGAAATACAGTGAAACATGTCTTGAAAGACCAACCCCCAAGGGATGACCAAATTGTGGTCTCTCAAGACAGGTGGTCTCTCATAGGAGGTATAAGTAACAAAAAACGTACTAAACAAAGTATGTTGAAATGGTGGTCTTCCAAGGCAGGTGGTCTTTTATTGCAGTGGTCTCTCAAGACAGGGACCACTGTATCATACTTCTACTGAAAAACAGTGGGGTATCAGGGTATATGGCCTCTGCTATATTCTGGGACCTCTATTGTCAAACCTGTCTTGATAGACCACCTGACATGAAACCAGAGTCACCCGATCCAATCATTGTGCAAGCAGCCAACACTGAAGCAAACATTCAACAAAATCCTGCGTTGTCTCTGAGGACTGTCAACAACTTTCTTTGATGTGCTCAGATGTTACCATAAGGTACAGAAGAAAGCTGTTGACCTGCTGTTGGAACATTTGCTTTCCTTGAAAATCTAGGCAGCTGAAGGGAAAAGTTGTTTCAAAAGAAACTGAATATAAATAGATAAACACTCCTGGCAGCCACAAAATGTCATACAATGGAAGGTGGTCTTTTATGACAGGTCAACTGTTAACAGCTGATTGAGGTAGCTTGATCGAGTGGTACCTGGTCAAGAGGACCGCCTCTCTTGACAGGCTACATATTTTCAATACAGCCCTTAAATAACACTAGAATGCATTTCTCTAGATATGTTACCCATATTTTAAAACCACCTGCATTAAGAGATCAGTCTTTGCTGGCAGTAGAGTGGCTTTAAGTATTATCAGGTACTGCTTCTTCTTCAAACTGGAGTTTTCACGCCAGACTGTATCAGAAATCTCCTGCATCTTTAATGACTGAACACTTTTTCAGTGCCACGTTTTGACCAAGTCCACAGCTTTCCTCAGCACTGTGTGGTAAGGAAAGCTGTTGACCTGGACCATTCTTATGGTCTGTACAACTGTACACATGCTGATACCGGAGGAAAATGTCTGGGTACCGAGAGCATGGAGCTATCATTGTTATGTCAATTCAGCATACACCATGAACATCAGCTTCTGTTAACACTGGTACTGAAAGAGTTACATGTAAATGCTATTATAACTCTCTAAGTCCCAAATTTTGGATTGAGTCAACAGCTTTTCTTGGCACGCATTGGGTGCATATTGCCTAATGCCTGCCAAGAAAAGTTATTGACTTGGGATATTTTCTCTGGAAGTATAGGCATGCTGGTACTTGAATGAAAGGTCTTTTTATGAAGAATCCCAATCTGATATCCTAACGATAATTTAGAGTAGTCTGACTTAAGTATATCGACTTTAGATGTGACTGACACTAAAAGAGTTGTTAATTTCCAGTCCACCCACAACAAAACACATTCTTCGTGGGTAAACATGTTATAGCAGCTTCCGGTATACACAGAGTCCCTGTCACACCCACTGCTGCCATCTCACCTGCCAACATAGAGCCCCTGTCACACCCACTACTGCCATCTCACCTGCTGACACACAGAGTCCCTGTCACACCCACTGCTGCCATCTCACCTACTGACACACAGAAGTCCCTGTCACACCCACTGCTGCCATCTCACCTACTGACACAGAGTCCGTCACACCCACTACTGCCATCTCACCTGCTGACACACAGAGCCCCTGTCCCACCCACTACTGCCATCTCACCTGCCTACACAGAGCCCCTGTCACACCCACTACTGCCATCTCACCTGCCAACACAGAGCCCCTGTCACACCCACTACTGCCATCTCACCTGCCAACATAGAGCCCCTGTCACACCCACTGCTGCCATTTCACCTGCCAACATAGATCCCCTGTCACACCCACTACTGCCATCTCACCTGCCAACATAGAGCCCCTGTCACACCCACAGCTGCTACCTCATCTGCTGACACAGAACCCCTGGTGTTCTTAGAACACACTTTGTGAAATAATTAAGCACATTGTGTGATTGCGATGTTCACAGAAGTAGTTGACTAATTGATCATCAGTTAGAACAATTCCTAAAACCAGTGCTCTTTGCCCAAAATTTTCACAAGTATACAGTACCCAAGGGGAGGGGGGGCAGGGAAGATAAGATCAAGACAATGACATATTTTCTCCAAGACACACAGGAAAAAGAATGTTGGTGAAACTGTATGTACACACAGTGAACCAGTGATCTGTATACAAAGTGAACTGGTGATGTGTGTACACATGGTGAACCGGTGATCTGTACATGACCAGACAGTAGATCAGTGATCTGTCCATTGTTTTTCCAAGTTTACAAGTATGTCTATGTTTATTAAGACTTGAAAGCAACCAAGTTTTGAATCAGGACACATATGAATGAAGCCATCTATTGCATCCTTCACTTTTACAGAGGCCTTCCTCTGAGAATTCACCAGGGGGATTTAAGTTGTGGACTCACTCTGATGAATTATAAATGAGAAAGGTCAATGTCAAACGTGGCCTTTTCCCCCAGTTGAGTCTCTGGTGACACAGGTGACCCATGAATAAAATGGGTGTCTAGACAGTGACCTGGGTCATGTAACAGAAACATGGCTTCCATCTGAGGAGTTAATTTACAGGACCACAGCTGTCTGGCCTATACATAAAACATGAACAGCAGTAAGTTCACCCTCTAACACTCAAGTCACCCACAAGTGCCTGGATGCATAATATTGCGTTAATATGTCTGTGCTCTTTTGTAGTCATGAGAAAATATTTGGGATGGAAATTGTACCGAGTCCTACCATGATAACAGCACGCCCAGGTCAACATCTTTCCTGCATCCAACTGCACCAAAGAAAGTGGTTATTGCTGTCCCCAGGACAAGGTGACAGCAGGGACACTCAACTACCCGTCCCACACACAGCCCTGTGTGAGGGCTGGACACTAAACTATCCGTCCCACACATAGCCCTGTATGAGGGCTGGACACTTATCCACCTGTCCCACACATAGCCTTGTAGGAGGGCTGGACACTTATCTACCCGTCCCACACACAGCCCTGTAGGAGGGCTGGACACTTATCTACCCGTCCCACACAAAGCCCTGTAGGAGGGCTGGACACTTATCTACCCGTCCCACACACAGCCCCTGTAGGAGTGCTGGACACTTATCTACCACACACAGCCTTGTAGGGGGGGCTGGACACTTATCTACCCGTCCCACACACAGCCGGGGGGGGGGGGGCTTGACACTAGACTACCCTTCATCATTTGTTTAAACTTCTTTTTGTCTGAGACCATATATTCTACATTTTGTCTCAAAGTGGCTC
The DNA here is from genome assembly GCA_964020975.1 of Hermodice carunculata. NCBI lineage: Eukaryota > Metazoa > Annelida > Polychaeta > Eunicida > Amphinomidae > Hermodice > Hermodice carunculata. The sequence continues at coordinate 77,471,811 of OZ026627.1, forward strand.
AGAACCCAGGATTTTAAACATAAATTTTCCATATTTAACCTTTACAAATTCTGGATCTGTCCAATATCAATATGGCCAGTGTGCGGTCTGCGTTACCACTGTTTAGTGACCAGTCCTGCTCCTATTTTTAGCTATAAGGTAATAATGCAAGACTGTGGCCAGGTTCTTAACTCTGTCAGTACCAAGTTTTGGGCTGAGTCAACAGCTTTCCTCATCACATTTTGGGCACAATACACCCAAAGTGTGCCAAAGAAAGCTGCTGACCTGAACTGTTATATTCTCTGGAACTACAGGCATGCTGGCATTTGAATGAAAGGTCTTCTCACTGAGAGTATGAACGTAGCATCCTTGTTATGGAGATCAGTTTGTCTTCAGTAGTTCAACTTCAGTCACAGTTCGCACTAAAAGAGGACAATCTTGTAAGGACCAAGTCAGCAGCAGCTCTAGACCTCCTGGTAGACTGTTAGAGGTTTAGAGGTCTAGAGCTGCTGCTGACTTGGTCCTTACAAGATTGTCCTCTTTTAGTGCGAACTGTGACTAAAGTTGAACTACAACATGCATATGGTCACATTAGAAGGGTGGCCTCTCTTGAGAGGGACAGTTCAATGGAAATACCATTTTTGTGGCATGGAGAGGTGGCCTTTATAGAGAGGGTGGCCTTATTAGAGGGGGAACACTGTACATATAAACATATTCATGTACATGAAACCCATGGGCCTAGTGCTCCACTGGCATGTAATCAAATGGCCATCAAAAAACAAAAACATTGATTTCCTCAAAAGCGATCCCTCTGTGGTTGAGAAATCCATTCACTGTCATCCATATTGTGCAATATTCAACTCCAACATGCTTCCCATTTGTTGGACATTTAAACATTGAATACCTTACTCTTTCTCAGCTCATTGAATTAAGTATCCTTTACCAAAGTGCTACGTGACCTTGAAAAATGAGTCGAAGTCACTTCAAATTTTACAAAATTTTACCATTGGCCTGATGAATATTTTGTGAACATACGAATATTTTGTGAACATTTTGTCATTCTATCTCAATATATTATCACATTAACAAATTAAACGTGTTCTTGATATGTATGACATTAGTTCCAATTAATACCACCACTGGCACCACCATGACTCCACACATCATAGATTATGTTCTTTTCTTTTTCTTTTTCAAGGAATTGCTTTATTCGCAGGTCAACATAAATAAACAGATATAATAAAATAGTATCACAGACATTACAATAGTACATAGATAGGCATTATCAGAAGTCTGGTCTGTCCGTAAAGTGTAATCATGGCTACAGTCGTTTTCTTATTACCGCTAAACTTATAATGATAATTAAATGATCAAAGCAAAAAGTAGTCTTAGTCATCAGCTTCCCTTGGAACGCCTTGCTTGCAATGCGTGCAAAGTGTCCTGAGGAAAGCTGTTGACTCAGTCTTAAATCAGTGCTTTAAGGGTTAACACCTAAGACAGTCTATAGGATAAATTTTCATTGCAGTCCCTGCATGTTGGTCCCAAGACAGGAGAGACACAGCAGAGAAGTCATAGAAATTTGAAAGGTAATAAATAACACTGAAATTCACTCAATTCTTCATTTAGCGTAACCTGTCAAAGGTGACATTTGACTCGTTTTGAAAAGCGGAAGAGTTGCTGATTGCTTTACATCTTGAGGTAAGTCATTCAAAAGTTTAATGTCCATAGAAGAGAAAATTTGAGAAATTAAGGATATCCCCCGCCCCCTCCTTGGGATCACTGGGGTAGCTAACAGCTGCATGGTCTGTACTATTATCATACATGTACTCAGGGCAAGTGCCATTCATTATCTTCTCTGTATACATATGTGACAGCTTTGACTGTTTCACCCGTAGATAATCTACATTTAGCCAACCTTTTGCCACAATTTCCTCAGGTCCGATACAGCTGTATGTGTTCTGGGACCCAGCTTATCAATGCAACAAATTACACTGTTTTGACATGTCTGCGACTTCTGCTTGGTGTTGCTTGTAAGCAAGCCCCACCAGAGAGCAGGCAAGGTCATAATACTTTTAATGTTAACACAGCAGTCAACAGACTATGTTACGCTTTGGATCTTGATTACGGACAGTATACATCTGCTCTAAAATATTCGTTTCACATGGATATTTTTCTAAAACGAATTCTCTGATTTTAATCAAATAAAAACTGCTTTACCTGAAAAATTCTGTGGAGTAAAAACTTATCATGGATTTTCTAAGAAATGATCTGTTGCTTTTTTAAATGCACATCAGAAACAAGAGGATCAGGATGGTCATGTGCTAAGCCGACGACGACGACGACGTCGTCGTTGACGACGACGACAACGACGACGACGATGACGACGACGACGACGACGACGATGACGACGATGATGGTCAGACTCAGTACTGTCCAGCTGAAAGTCTCTGCAGCAAAATTTTCTCACCTTGTAGCAATTTTTCCTCTTCTGAACATTAGAAACACTTATTATGGAGAAAATGCAATCTTGAAAAGCTTTGTAGCAAAATTTTGCTACAATGCTCCAGTTGGACAGCTCTGTGGTCTGTGACTTTAGGAATGATCTGAACAAATTCATAAAAATAACCTTGGTCATGAGGTCAATATTACCCATAAACCAACTTGCTCTGGCCCACAGAATGGACCACCACGAAGTTCAAATGTCAAAGTCCTGCCTCAAATAGTTCTGATGCTATCAAGTCAGCAGCTCAGCTAAAAATTCATATGAATTCCACAAGAGGACCATGATGGTTCTATGCTGAACTGACTGTTAAAAGTCCAATGGATAGTAAAGAAAAACCTTTTAACAGGTATCACATCAAAAACATGAAAAAAAATTATTCACAGGCAGTTATGATAGGCTATGTATGAAGATTGGACAGCAAGTTATCCACCTCTTGAGATGGTGAAAAATTTCTATTCCATTGTTGACCATGGTCAAACTCTGGTTCAACATAGACCATTGTCACAGACAAAAGTTTGAAGTTCTGTCCTGAAAGGATGAATATATGCTTTTAGGAATAATGAATAATTACCATCTGTCTGCAAGGCACAGAAAATACAAAGATTGATTTCGGGTGTAAAGTTGGACAAGTTTATAGTGTCTGAAACACTTGTCCAAAGAAAAATTTGCTTCGTACAGACACACGAACAAACCTGATTCTGATCCCTACTGATGGTCAAACTGACATGGAATATTCATATTAGTACCCTGTAACCTTGGCAAGGAGGTCAAGGTCACAATGTACTGTCTAAGTGTATCCTTAACAGAGGAACATACAACCATCAAGTTTGGGCTGAAGTAGTTCTCAGGTTACAATTGAAAATAGAACTCCCCCTCCACCCCACCCCACCCCACCCCACCCCTCAAAAAAATCTTTAAACAAGATATGTTTGTAAAACATAGATGCCCCCCTCCCTCATTACCCTTGCCCTCGCTACCCTATTGATAGTGGTAGAAGGGGCACTCATGACCTTACAAAATTAGTGAAGGTTAATCATACATCAATGTCACATATCTTTATACTTTAAGCTTTAAAATGAGGTCAAGGTCATCAATCTTCAAACTTCGCCTAGCCCCAAATATGGACTATAATCCTGTGCAATATAAAAGTCCTAGCTTAAAATCCTCTTCAGTTAATGTGCGGAAACCAAAGTTAACTCAGGTACCACTATGACCTTGGAAATTAGGTCAAGGTCACCCATCTTCGAACTTCACCTAGCTTTTGATAAGAATGTTACACCTGTACAGTATCAAAGTCCTAGCTCAAAAACTTCTTTGTGTGGAAACCACAGTTTAACTACAATCTCTCTGTGACCCTGAAAACTGGGTCAAGGTCACCCATCTTCAAACTCAACCTTTCTTTTACAGAGAACCATAAAGCTGCGCAATATAAAAGTTCTAGCTCCAAGATATAAGTTATCATGCAGAAAGCATGAAACCATATTCAGTAAAGTGGCTCTGTGACCTTTAAAAAGAGGTCAAGGTCATTCATCTTCAAACTTCGCCTAGCCCCAAATATGGACTATTATCCTGTGCAATATAAAAGTCCTAGCTTAATAACCTCTTCAGTTAATGTGCGGAAACCAAAGTTAACTCAGGTACCACTGTGACCTTGGAAATTAGGTCAAGGTCACCCATCTTCAAGCTTCGCCTAGCTTTTGATTAGAATGATATACCCGTACAGTATCAGAGTCCTAGCTCAAAAACTTCTTGAGTTATTGTGCGGAAACCACAGTCTAACTACAATCTCTCTGTGACCCTGATAAAAAAAGGTCAAGGTCACCCATCTTCAAAATTAAACTAGCCCTTACAGAGAACCATAAAGCTGTGCAATATCAAAGTTCTAGCTCCAAGGTATAAGTTATCATGCAGAAAGCATGAAACCATATTCAGTAAAGTGGCTCTGTGACCCTTAAAATGAGGTCAAGGTCATCCATCTTAAAACTTCGCCTAGCCCCAAATATGGACTATAATCATGTGCAATATAAAAGTCCTAGCTTAAAAACCTCTTCAGTTATTGTGCGGAAACCAAAGTTAGCTTAGGTACCACTGTGACCTTGGAAATTAGGTCAAGGTCACCCATCTTCAAACTTCGCCTAGCTTTTGACTAGAATGATACACTTATAAAGTATCAAAGTCCTAGCTTAAAAACTTCTTGAGTTATTGTGCGGAAACCACAGTCTACCGACCGACCGACCGACCGACAGACCGACCGACCGACCGACCGACCGACCGACCGACCGACCGACCGACCGACCGACCGACATGTGCAACGCTATATGCCCCACCTTCTTCGAAGGGGGGCATAAAAATAGAAAAAAAATGCAGCACCACATGTTGAATAAATTAAGGTTTAAGGGTCCCCCCAAGTGTGCCTATACAATTTCAAACCAATTGGCTGAGCATGAGTTTTGAAGAAGACTTTTTAAGATTCCACCAAAAAATACCCCCCCCCCCAAAAAAAAAAAAAAACAAACAAAACAAAAACAAAAAAAAAACATTGGAGCTCGATTATTTGTACAAAGTTGGTAGAGCCCTACCCAAGGAACATTCCCACCAAGCTTGAAGTGAATCTGGATAGTGATTTTGGACAAGAAGTCTAAAATGTGAATTGTGAATGAACGAATGATGACAGACCATTCTATAAGCTCAGCTCATTGACAAATCAGCTGAGCTAATAAACAGTCCCACAAAATTTTTCAACTTCACAAAAACAACTGTTTTCCAATTTTTGTATCACCATTCTAAACAAAAGGCTGCTATAATGAAAAATCCCTAATACAATTTTGCAGATATACATGTATGTGTTGAGATTATAATAGCACAAAGTTGACCATTTTATCTTGTATATTTTTTTTAGAAATATCCAAAATTATACAAAAACCACATATTCACCCCCGAACACTTGAGTTTATACCACAAGTTTGAGTTTTCAGTTCCATCTTTAAACTTACATGTAGGCTATTTGCCAAGGATGCATGTTTCTGTGATATTTGGCGAATAAAGTCACTTTTCCATGTTGGACATAATGTCGAGTGCTTGATGACCTTGCAAAAGAAGTCAAGGTCACCAAAAGTTTTTACAAAATTTGAGCACTGGACATATTAATATTTTATGTAATTTTTTGGGGGGTTCCATCTGAATTTATCATCACAATCATGAATTTAATGGGGTTTTTTTGTTTTTGTTTTTAAATGAATTTAATGTGTTTTTGATACCTGGGATGTCAGTTGCAATTCGTATTTGTCTGTATAACAATCCTGTAAAGGTATATGGATATATGCATTTACAACTTAAGATCCACTGTCAATCGTTAAAAAAAAATCCTGAAATGCATTCCCCCCATGATCTTCAGAAAATTTGTTAAGGTCATCCATATAATGCAATATCAAGCTTCCACATACAATACGTCCTTGTGGGGCATTTGTTATCATTACCCGTAGTCTTTCTCAAGACATTGAATTTAATGTGTTTTGAACACATTTCCTTCCATATCTTCCACAATACAGTAGGCGGTGCCACTAAATTTCAATGTGTTTTCATCTTTTTGGCCGGTTAACATTCCTACCAAGTTTTGCAACGACTGATGATTCATGGAAGAAGGTTCAGGGATGGATGGATGGATGGATGGAGTGACAGATGACAGACATGACAGATCATATAAGCTCTATGATCTCAGGTCTGAAGAGCTTATCAGCATATATAATCAAAAGTTCTGCCAGTTCTGTTTATCAGTGATGCAGATGCTGGTGACAGATAAAAGCTTGGAGCTGTTCCTGCGGCTCATTAACCTTTTGTGTTCATCAGTAGATTGACCAGCAACCTTTGGACGTGGAAGTTCTTGATTATACATGTACTGAAACGAAGCTAGGTCAGAGTGCTGGCCACGTCCTGAAGTGCTGACACTTTACAGACTTTTTATAAAAATACATAATAAAAAAAAAAACATGCAGCTGGAATTAAAGGCATTTTGGTCCTTTGGTACAAGCAAGGGTTAATGATACAGTAAATATCAGTGGATAAAGCAAAGGGTTAAACATAGAGTATACGTGTGGACAAAGCGCTTATAGTCTATTTAGGGCCAATGTTTTTCCATTTTTTTCCGAAACCGAAGCAGAATTTTGCACTTTTTTCATCCATGAAACGGAACTTGATATTTTTTCTTCTATGAATTATATATAATATATAGCAGTGAAACGGAATTTGAAAAATTTTTGCTGATGCAACGAATTCCTCTCGTAGGCTCTCCTTGGGAGCACCTTGACTGTTCAAATTAGCTAATGTGGCTATCCTCTCACTGGAAAGCCTGAGAGATATACTATATGCCCATGTTGTTGTTCTTATGCGGATCAAGTTTTTTTTTTGTAGACAACATCAGACTGCTAAATTAGCAACCTGAAGTCACCTTGAAGTGAACTGTTCATTTCCTAGCTGTTTACAAAGCAAATAGTTAAATAATGGCCAGTAGCCTTTTTGTTCATGTTTTGAGTGTTTCGTGCTCGTGTTCTGAGTGTTTTATATCCCTATTGTGAGTGCCCTGTAGTCACAATGCACTTAAGAAAACTGTTGACTGACATTTTATTACATGATCAAGGAAGAGTTTGATCTCTGGCCATAGAGAGTCACTGAAAACATAACAAAAGAAGTGTGCGCTTCAGACTTGAGTTTACAGCATTGAGGTTATACTATAAATTGCTTTATTTTCGCGTGTATAGATTTTCCCGGTTTTGGTATTTTTGACATTTCACTATAGTTTTGATTTCCCTGTTTTGGACATAATGCCTATTACAATGTTAAAACACTATTTCACTGTGTTTTTATTTTCATGGTTTCGTGCCATCAGTGAAATAAGCCAAAATAAAAATACAGCAGAATTAAAGCAATTTACAGTTTACCCATATCCTTTAAGACCCTGCTCATATTATACCTGCCAAATTGATTGCTTTTTTTGGGGGGGAGGGTGGGGTTCCCCCTTATTTTGTGTTCTTAAGAACCACCTGGAGGTGGCAGCACTGTTGCCCCATTTGTGTGATACAGCAGAAGTAGGATATTAACCTGTTTTAATAAAATAATCTGCTTGTTCATCCAATCTTGGCATCTCTATCAACTTCCTCAGGGTTAAAAGGTTAATCCTCTGGGCCAATAGATGTCTTCACCATATTCTGGCTGTGAAAAAAAACTAATAACCTGCAATAGGTCCATACCCTTAGTCGCTGAAATCTGTTGGTCAAGTTACAGAATCTTTATCTGTTCCTGTCACTGCTTGCCTCTAAATAATAAATACTGAAACATTACACAATTTCTAAATACTTATATTTTGATTAAGACACATTGAACAGATAATTTTGAAAAAGAAGAATAAAAAAAAAGCCCTATCAGCCTGAAAGCCGAGCACAGGTCATCTGAAGGTAACTGTATCACGAGGTTTTGGAGCCAGGAATATCCAGACATGTGTCTGATAATGGCTCCTCGTCTCAGTTAAATGTTAAACCAACATAAGCCGTCTGAAAATTTAAGATTATATAACTGTGAAACGGTGCATGCTTGGCGGCAGAGCTCTCCCACCCCCACCCCCCGCCTTGTGATTTTAAACAGTAATACAGTTGCATGCTGATTATACTGATGTCTCGGTCATGTCAGATATGCCACAGGTTAAAAATGCATATATTAGTTGTCAGGGTTGAAGATGCGTGTATTTATTGTGACAGTAACCAGGGTTGAACGAAGATGCATGTAATTAATATGACAATATTCAGGTATAAAATGTGTACAACTAAAAGGCTATCAGAGATTTCTGAATGTCTGCCCCCCTCGCCACATTTATAGCCTTGCCAATCACAGGTCTCATTTATACTTGACCTAGTGACCTCCTTTAATGCATGCCACACTCTTGTGCCCTGATACACAGGTGGGTAAAGCTTCATGACCTAGTGACCTCCTTTAATGCATGCCACACTCTTGTGCCCTGATACACAGGTGGGTAAAGCTTCATGATTGTAAGTCAAAGGACAACAAAATTACAGCACAGAGATGATGTGTAATGTAGTTTTACATGAATGTATCACCATGACCCAGATACTTGACATAGTGACCTACTCTTGTTTTATGACACACTTTCAGGTCAAGATATATGTGTGTGCGAGGTTTCATGAAACTTAGTTAAATAGTAAAGTAACTATAACCCGGACACAATTTTACAAGAATATGTCAATGTGACCCAGATACACGATCTAGTGACCTACTTTTGGTACATGACACACCCTTATGTCCAGATGCACCTGTGTGTAAAGTTTTATTGATCTTAGTTGAAGGACAAGCGAATTATAGCCCAGATGCGAATGGCAGAGACCCAGATGCTTGACCTACTGACCTAATTTTGTTTCATGACACACTTGTAGGTTAAGATATATGTGTGTGGGAAGTTTCATGAAACTTAAATAGTGAAAGAATGATAGCCCAGACACAATTTCATAAGCATATGTCACTGTGACCCAGATACTTGACCCAGTAACCTACTTTTGGTATTTGACACACCCTTATGTGTAGATGCATCTGTGTGTAAAGTTTCATTGATTTGAGCTACATCTCAGGATGCACAAAAATAGTTTGATAATGTTGTAAAAAAAAGGTTATTATACTGTGAAAGTTTATGGCATCGGAAACATTATAAAAACATTCTTTAAAACATTAAATATTTTTTATATATTTTAAAAATATCTTTTAAATGTTTTAAAACTTCTATTGATTATTGTTCAAACATTTTAATTTCAACATTTTGTGATTATGTTTTTCTTATCTTTCTGATACCATACACTTTCAAATTATAACAATGTTGTATCTTTGTTTTATCTTAAAAATGTTATGATGACAGGATGTGCTACTTGGGATAGTAAAGGAATTATAGCCCGGACATGATTTTACAAGAATATGTCACTGTGACCCAGATACCTGACCTAGTGACCTACCTTTGGTACATGACACACCCTCATGTCCAGATGCACCTGTGCGTAAAGTTTCATTAATATAAGTTGAAGGAGAAGCAAATTATAGCCTGGACAAGAACAGCGGACTGACACACAGAAAAGTGTTTGCTGTGTGCCCCTGCTCCAGTAGGAGGGAGCATAATTATCCTGACAGTAATCAGGGTTACAGCCAACAAATTAATCCACATAGACCACATATCAATGGCAGTGTTAATTATATATGTACAAACAGCAATTGTCAGTGTCACACAGTGCCAGGTTGTTACCGTCCATCCTCATCCTTACTGGTCATTTAACTCTCTCCTGGCCACAACGAGATGGAGTCAACAGTGTCTCCTTGATCCAGACTGGTGGCATTGCCCCAGGCAGAGCTGTTGACCTATAGTAGGGCCATGCTTTTACCACACTTAAAAATTCCCTTCCATCCACACCCAAGAAAGATTTCCACTCTTTCCCACATTCACAGATCCATGTGTTAAAAGCATTGGCTAAACATCGGAAGAGAACTTCCAGTACAAAAAAAAAAAAAAAGAAAAAAAAATGCGTGTGCAATTCACACCTAGCTGGGACACTTCCTGTCAAAACATGTGGTCTACTGATTCTAAAATGGTATCAAGGTCTGTCATTTATGCATATGTCTTTGATGTATATCATTTTATAGTTTATGTTTATTGTGACAAAAGGGTGCACAAATACCTAACTGGTCTTCTAAAATGACTTTCAGTGCTGGCCACATTCTTTCTGAGTCTGTTTCACACTGTAAGTTAGGATTCCATGTTTCATCCTTAACATGGCAAAAACGGATGCTGTTCCCCTGAAGGGACAAATCATGGGCCTGCCTGAGGCAATCTATTCTGATAGTAACTCTCATTCACAGGTATCTATGAAAACATTTCCCCTTTATCAAATGTGAAATTTATGTAAAAACATCAAACACAAATAGGATTTTAAATCTGGGTAATGTTGAGCAGTTTGGGACTGAAAGGAGCAATAGCCCTCGTGGCCAATAAAGCACCTATCAGGCTAAACCATGAGGAACAAAGCTAACCAACCTGGCACCACCTTTAACCCCTTGCCCCCACCCCCAACTGCCAATATTGAAACTGTTCGGTTCCTGCTTGAGGCAATTTATAAGCTGTGCTCTGATGTACTCCTGTGTTTTAGCTTGAAGGAAGTCTATTTTCTTTAATTCCCTTTTTCAGATCTTACCATGCACAGTAAGCTTCACTTCACACTTATGATCCGCGTTAAGTTGATTTTGGAGGGTGGGGGATGGGAGGTTTATTTTTTTCTATCAAATAAATTAGTATCCGACATATGCAAATACAAATCTACAGTGGAATCTCCATATAATGATGACTACCTAAATATGCAAATTAATGCAAATCTACAGTGGAATCTCCATGTAATGATGACTACCTAAATATGCAAATTAATGCAAATCTACAGTGGAATCTCCATATAATGATGACTACCTAAATATGCAAATACAAATCTACAGTGGAATCTCCATATAATGATGACTACCTAAATATGCAAATTAATGCAAATCTACAGTGGAATCTCCATATAATGATGACTACCTAAATATGCAAATACAAATCTACAGTGGAATCTCCATATAATGATGACTACCTAAATATGCAAATTAATACAAATCTACAGTGGAATCTCCATATAATGATGACTACCTAAATATGCAAATTAATACAAATCTACAGTGGAATCTCCATATAATGATGACTACCTAAATATGCAAATTAATACAAATCTACAGTGGAATCTCCATATAATGATGACTACCTAAATATGCAAATACAAATCTGCAGTGGAATCTCAATATAATAACAACTACCTAATTATGGACTGAAAAATTATGGTCTTAACAGGGAGTGGTCTTAATTGAGATACAATTTAATTAAGGATAAATAAAATGGGTCTGTATAGTGGTGGTCTTACTACTATAGAAATGGTCTCTTCACAGAGGTGGTCTTAATTGGAGATTCCATTGTACATGGTAATGAATCCATAAATATTACATATGATATTACAGACAATTTTTGTCATGATCACCTTGTCGTGAATTGGGGAAGTTTTCAGCTGTTGCTACCTAGGAAACCAAAAACAATCAAACAGTTAACCAACAACTGATAACTTGATACAGGTCTGGTGACAAGGAAGATGTGTAACTGTTTCCATGATCAACCTTAAAGTTTGTGCAACAGAGCTCAGGTCTACAAGTCAACATGATTTATGTTTCAGAGACTGGGTATCAAACTAAATTAACATTTGTGCAACAGAGAGATACCAGCCAGCAAGATTTCTCTCTGTTGACTTCACTCTTTAAATGTCAAATTTTAAACGGAGTCAACAGCGTTTCTCAGTGTGCCCAATGCGTGCTGGGAAAAGGCTGTTGACCTGGGATATTTTCTCTGGAACTAGAGGCATGCTGGTACTTGAATGAAAGGTTTTTTCATGAGGAATATGAATCTGAGATCTTAATAATTCAGACTAGTTTGACTTTAGAAGATTGACTTTAGACGTGGTTGGCACTGAAAGGGTTAACTCTTCCTATTTGTTGACCTGTTCTTTGGGTACATTGGGTTCCTCTTGGTAAGTTTTACTCAAAGTTCAAACAAAGTTTCCTCAGAGTCTTTGTACAGTTTGCTGCTGAAAAAACTGAGGCATGTGACATCTTGAGTGTAAAATTAAAAATCCATTGTGCAAAGGGTTAACCAAAACAAGGCAGAAAATTGTGCAGGTCAAGTGGAAAACACCGGTTACATTTGTTTCAGGTTTTATGCACCTGTCAACAAAATCTGCAAGTGAAGACACAAGAAAAGGTGAAGTGGCAGGCACATTAGACATGACTGAATACATCAAAGCTTTGTGACGGGGAGAACTGCAGCCTGCCAAGGAGAAAGCCCAGATGCTGGTCTGTTCACCTGATACTCTCTAGGCTGCACTAACACCCTTTACTGGGGTCTGCTTTTTGTTGTTACCATTTTTCTTCTTTTTTTCCCCATGTTTTTTTAATTTACTAATATTTTAAGCTTCTGAGACACTTATTTGTATGTCAGATGTGAAATGTACCATATAGTTTAATTCAATGGTCCAAACTTTAACTGGGTAAATCATTTCACGTTCTACAACATTATCCTAGTTAAATTAAAAGTTGGATGTTGTTCCCATGGCAACCAGTTTCATTGCTTTATCTTATTTGGAAACAGATATGTTAATTACTGCATATGAAGAAGTGTTTATTCTATAAAAATATATTTTACAAACAAATCCACATAAAAAGCATGAAAAACTTACATCAAAAGTACCCTTGGCACTCTTTGACTTACATGTGCCTGAAAAGTTGTTTTTATGACTGCCATGGCAACCATACACGAGTCTGTCTGTTATGGGAACCCCGCCATCATGGCTGGCATCTAGGAGTCGACAAATGTGGACCCCTGTGTGATAGTTTTAAGTCTTCCCGACAGTTATGTTCCTGGCTTGGCATCTCACACAGACAGGTGTACAGTGTGTATGCATTGAGAAGGTTGTGAAGCTGCCGTGCATGTCGAGTTTCTCCTGGCCTCCCACTCACTGCCCAGACATCCTCAACATTACAAAGTAGTCTTTTTTTTTTGGACACTCTAGCCTTTTTCAATATTACAACAAGATGATGACACCGACAATATTTAGTCTTTTCACTTGGGTACTTATTGGAGCATTGGCGCTCACTGGGAAGAACATCTTAAAATAGGAGTTTACTGGGAAGAACATCTTGAAATGGGAAAAGAATTATAAAGAGTCCCCCCCCCACCCAGCTTTTTTTTTTCATATTTGTTTCTGACAATTTCAGCGACAACGCAGGGGGTTCAAAATAAGCCAGCACCCTGCGCATTCCACCGTCTACTTCAGCACTGGCGCCAGCTACTTTTAAAAAAATCAAAACAAAAATGAAAAGCAAAAAAGACAGGCAGGTACATGCAAGATTCCATATCAGCATTTCAAATATGTAACTTGTACCATGTCAGTTGCTTTGCCCGCTCATTTGTTGACGCTTCCATTTCAATTTGGCACCTCCAAGCCATATGAATAGGTTCCAATGCAGCTCATTTACATATCCTGGGAGCGGCAACTCACAGGGATAAAAACAGGGTTAAAGGTACATGTATTTATTGTGACAGTTACCAGGGTTAAAGATATAAGCATTTATTGTGACAGTTACCAGGATTAAAGATGCAAATATTTATTGTGATAGTAACCAGGGTTAAAGATACATTTAATTATTGTAAAAGTAAGGAGGGTTTAAGGTGCATGTAATTATTGTGACAGCAACCATACAGGGTTGAAGATGCAAGTAATTAATGTGACAGTATTCAGGTATAAAAATGTGTACAATTAAAAGGCAATCAGAGATTGCTGAATCCATGCACTCTCCCCCCCCCCCCCTGCCTCACTTATAACCTTGCTAATCACAGGTCTCATTTGGGAATGACTGGTGTTTAAAATGATCATGTGACCTTAACTTTTATGCATGACACACTCTTGTGTCCAGATACACAGGTGGGTAAAATTTCATGATTCTAAGTCAACGGAAAACAGAATTACAGCCCAGGCATGAAGTGTAATGTAGTTTTACATGACTGTATCACCATGACCCAGATACTTGACCTAGTGACCTACTCTTGTTTCATGACACACCTTTGGGTGTGTGCGAAGTTTGATGAAACTAAGTTAGATAGTAAAGGAATTATAGCCCAGACAAAATTTCTCAAGAATATGTCAATGTGACCCAGATACTTGACCTAGTAACCTACTTTTGGTACATGATACACCGTTATGTCCAGATGCACCTGTGTGTTAAGTTTTTTTAATCTAAGTTGAAGGACAAGTGAATTATAATCCAGACACAAATAGCGGAAACCCAGGCAGATACTTGACCTACTTTTGTATCATGACACACCTTTAGGTCAAGATATATGTGAGCGACAACTCATAGTGAGAAAAACATGGAAAGTACATGCTAATTTGTCCCATTTCAACTTTCTAGCCAAAGCAAACATTCAACAAGACCTTCATCTATCAGTAACAAATAGGCAGATTTTAAGAAATGTCACTACTGGCAACTACCATGTTTTGCTGGTATCTGAATTTACAATTGACAATCAAGAGCTCACTTGGTTAGCCATGTGATGATAGTTGGTAACTCCCCATTCCCATTCCTACCTTTTGTTCTGTTTAAAATCCAAGAGTCCATGATCCATATTAGCAGTAAAACTTTTATTTCATTTATCATAATAAAGAAAAAATACACATTAAGAAATGTGCATTTACGCCTTCAATCCTTTCATGTAGGCAAAGTTAACACAGAACAAAGCTGACTGCACAAATGGTGGAAATAAAATCGTGACGAACCTGTCCTGTGCCATCAGCACTGATTGGCTCATTCATACCATGTGATCCAAGGGCCATCACGTTAAAGAGTTCCTGAAACTTGTCCTGATAAACATGCCCAAATAACTCCAGCTGTACTCAAATTTGACAGTATCGTTTACACTTCTGCTAGGGAACACGGTGTGGGTCTGATCATGATTTATTCAAGCTTGTCATTTTTTTGAGGGGGGGGGGGGCAGGTATCTGACCCATGGCTGGTCTCACTGTTATGCATCAAGGTGAACCAACTCCCATACATCCACTCATTATTGCAAATTCACTCAATGTCACTGTATCTATATTTCTCCTTTGGCCAGTGATCAATGGCACACAACTGTGGAAAAAAGAACACAATGAAAGATCTTAACACTGGCTTAACTCATCCCATACCACTGGCTTAACTCATCCCATACCAGTCACTGATTTTTCCATATCATCACCTGGATTTGAGACGACAGTTGCATATTTAAATTCTTCATAGAAAGAGCTTTTGTTTAAGTACCAACATGCCTATAGTCTTAAGTCAGTGGTTCTGGCACTGCCTGGCAAGTCATGCTGCAGCTGCCGCAAGGGTAGCTGCAGTATGACTTGCGAGGCAGTGACAGAACCACTGACCAAGGCCTGTGACCACAGTAGGGAATGAGTTAATAGGAACTATGTCCAAAATAAAACATCAGTAAAATGAACTAAATGAAAAAAAATAATAATAAAAAAAAAAAAAAAAATCAACGAACAAAAAAAAAAAAAAAAAAAAAAAAAAACCCCAAAACAATTCATACCCATGAGTATGGGGCTGCATCAAAGAATTTTGCACACTTAGCATTTATATTTCACCCCACAAGGCCATAATTTTCAGCCAGTATATTTTCCAAAGCCCTTTCATTGTCTGTAAATTGCACCCCTGGCTTGTGTGAGGCCATGCAGTTCACACAATTCATTCTAGATTACCCACAGCCGAGTATTTACTTTTCGCAATATGATGCAAGAAATTCCCTTTCTGTACCTGGCTGTTCAGAGACCTGATAATGGCTTTGCACGGAGTCTTTGTCACTAATTCTCGATCAATATTTGAACAATCGACAGACACAGAAACCAGACACGCTGCCAATGTTGATAATCCTATCAAACGAGTGAACACAGCAACTGGATGTGTGAGACGATCATGCCATTTTCCTGTGAACCTTGCAGTTTTCGTTTGACAGAATCAAATAGTCGACAACAAAAACTAACGTGCAGATAAATATTTAAAGTGCCAGGAGGCTCTGGTTCAGATGGCAATATCAAATTTAAGTTTTCCGCAGACATTTTAAAATGGCTAACTTAACTACTATATTTCTCTGTATGAATTTATCAGTGCATGGTTAAGTATGTTGCGCCCCAGCTCTACTTGACCGCTTGGTGATTCTGAAAAAATCGGTCGAGGTCACTCAAAATTTTACACCATCTGATCATTGGGCCGATGCCTATGTGGTGTAAACTTTCTAGCTCCATCTCAATTTATGACCACTCTAATATACATAATGTGTTTTTGATACCTACATGTATGATATCATTTCCAATTAATACCACCAGTGGCACCACCGTGACTCCATACTGGACAGACATTTCTCTGTATCTGTGACATGGTATAGAGATATATGTCCAAAAGTTCAGGGATAATGGCCATCAGAACTTAATGATTTCCCGAAATGCATTCCCTCTGTAACCTTGTATATTAACAAGCAAAACCAGATGTTTTACACAGTAGCAGAGTTACACGTACCAAAGGGTATACGGTCAAACCTCATTATAACAATACTTAGATCTCCGCTATATTCATTACAATGACACGTGTTGAATGGTTAAAGTTCTTTTTCTTCGTTGTTTGATTCATTTATCTGACAAATTCAGTTATCTGACACATTTCTAAGGGAACAGATGGTGTCAGTATAAGGAGTCTTCACTGTATATATATATAAAAACTAGCCAGGGGTCTACAGTTTTTTTTTTTTTTCGCCACTGGATCACAAACAGCAGATAGCATTAAAGTCAGCATAACCACTGTAAAGTCTAGCACCAGTTAATATCCTTTAAGCTCACGTGTCTACAATGCTTAAGACCACTTTTTACTTGGCGTGGCAGTGGTCTTAATAATCAGGTACCTCTGTGGTTACAATTAAGGTACAGTAGTCCCTCCTTTGAGAGACCGCCCCAAGTGCCCCCCAAAAGGCGGTCACATAAAGCAGGTGGTCCCTCAAACCAGGTATAAATAACACGAAAAGTACTACAGAGAGACCGGACAATTGTGGTCTCTCAAAGGAGGTGGTCTCTCAAAGGAGGTGGTCTTTGAAAGGAGGGACTAATGTACAATGAATCATACACAACCAAACTAGCCAGCAATAACATATCAAAACAGAACTTTCCCTCAGTACCTCAATTTGAAAGATATAAACTGTTGACTGTGTGTCATTTAACTCATTCCATACTATGGTCACAGGTCTTGGTCAGTGGTTCTGGCACTGCCTGGCAAGTCATGCTGCAGCTGCCCTTGCGGCAGCTGCAGCATGACTTGCCAGGCAGTGCCAGAACCACTGACTTAAGACTATAGGCATATTGGTACTTGAACGAAAGCTCTTTCCGTGAAGAATTTAAACGTGCAATTTGCATCTTAAATCTAGGTAAATATACGGAAATATCAGGGACTGCTATGGAATGAGTTCAGAAATGATGGAGGGTCACTTTTGTGCATGTTATGGCATAATTATAATGACGTGGGTAATTGAAGCTGCCATTATGGTCACGGTGCCTGCAGTGTGCCTCGCTCAGTGACAGCTTCAGTCACCCACGTCCTTATGCCATAACACACACAATAGCAATTAACCCTCATTTCTTTTATTTACATGTCCCCCTTAATGCTTCCGCTCGATTAGGTGAAATTTAGATATTTAGTACATAGAATTAGGAGAAATGGCCAGCAACTGATTTGCCCAGCATGTTCAAGGGTTGAGTTTCGGAAACCCAGGTGGGCGTGACTTATTGGAATGTGGGCGGGAGACGTGTTATGGTCTGATAACACACCAGGCTCATGTGTTATGGTCTGATAACACACCAGGCTCTCTCCTATACTTGCAACACTAACGATTAGATTGAATGTAAATATTTATGAAGGTGTCCCTTGTTATATTTCCTAACAAGTAAAACTATATGTAAATTATTATCATCAGGGGTATGTTTGGATAATCATGGCCAAATGAAAATCGTTGTCTGCTTTCTCACCCACACCAGGCATTCAGTCTGGTCAGACCCGCCATTACAAGAGGATGCCCTCAGCCGGTCAACAGCTTTCCCTGCCATGGGTTTGGCATTGCATCCAAGCCATGTCAAGGAAAGTTGTTGATTGTGACATGTACCGGGCAAGGGAAGGTTAACTGTTTCAGAGGCTAATGTTGACTCAGTCAACAACTTCTTCTGGAGTGGTTTGGGTGCCATCAGGCACGGACAGGCCGTAGCCAGGGTACTTTCTCGGGGATGGGGGGGTGGGGGGGTGGAGGTCACATGACCAGAAAGTGGAACTTCGGGGAGGGCAGAGCAATGAGGGGGGCAGGGTTTTGGAGGTTGGGAATTTAAAAAAAAAAATTACCAACGACACTAAAGTATGGTGCATTTTGGTGAAGCTTTCGTCAATTTCTTTATGTATCACTTTACTGAACCGGGAGTAATTAAACTGCACATGAATAGATCCCATGATTTACTTGAATGTGCTTAAGGTACTGTCCTGCTGGCTATTTTTCAAGAATAGCTCTGTCCATTTTGAGATTTGTTGTCTATCACATGTCCAAATTCGAAAGATCTAGTCCCAATACAATCTGCAAAAGTTAACAAATTATTCTCATTGTAATCCAGGTATAGTCACTGGACGGTGGTGACCTTTGGATCTTGATTACGGACAATAGGTATCTGCACCAAAATGCCTGTTTCATGTGGAAAATTTCTCCAAAAGTATTTACCTGATTTCAATCAAATAAACGCTGATTTACTCTCAAAATCATTTCAAGCAAAACTGTATGAAGCATTTTTTAAAAAATGAACAGTTCTTTTTTTGTATCAAAGTGGAAAGAGGCGCACCCACTTCTCCATTTTCACAAAATCAGCCATTTTTTCAATTTTTGCATCACCATTGTGAAAAAAACGAATACAGTTGCATAAAATCCCTAATTTTTTGGTTGCAATTACATGTATTGAGATCATAATAGCACAAATATGACTATTTTATCTTGAATATTTCTGTAAAAATATTGAAAAAAATAAAAGACAAAAAGCACATTTGTACCCAAACGCTCATGTTTACACAATTTGAATGTTGACGGCCTTCTAGTGCACATAGATTTTGCAAAGTCTTGTGGTTAGGAAAGTGTATTTCTGTAATATTTGGCCTAGAAGTTAAGTCACTTTGCCAGGTTGGACATTACCTTAAATCTGGTAAAGAAACTATATTTCTCACAAAAAGAACCTTTGTTTATGGCAATTGAGATTCAATGGTAGTAAAATTTGCCTTCAAAATGTTGAAGGCAACCCTAAACACACAAAAAATAACATCTAAGCTGCACAGAGAATATAAGTTAAATATCCCTGAACAGTGGATGGAAAATTATAAAGGCAATTTTGAAAAAAAAAAGAAATTACCCTAATTTCCACATTTTTAAAAATCCTGGGGGTTAAGAAGAAATTTTTAACTTTTGACTTTGACATTTGACCAGTGTCACATAGTCCATTACTTAGGTCAACACACATGCAAGTCAAATGGTAGTTGCTTGCTTTGTTGGTTTTGTATAAACGGTTGAACACATCGTGGTCAGTGTCACTTGAACAGATTTTACCTGTCGAAAACTCCGGACGTCCCAAAGATATCCCTCATTTTGACAATAATCTCCCAATTCCTGGCATTCAGTGCTACACTACCCGCCCAATATGTTGTTGTGATCAGCATCAGGTAACCAAGGTTTCCCAAAATGTAGACAAAAAACAGCCCACAAACGATTATAAATCCTCTCACCACTCATGCATGGCCTTGTTTACAACTTTTTATCAAGAAACTTGAATCTGGAATCCTTATAACATGTCAGATCAGCAAAACTGTTGTTGAGATGTAAGGCGTTTTACACTTTTACAGCACTTTACACGGAAAAAACGACTGTGCTCCAAATTTATATGTCCTCATATACACTAGAATTCTCATTTGACAATTCTCTTTGTTTTAATATTGTTATGAGCCTCCATGGAACAACAGTCATTTGTACTGAATATGGACTGCAAATAAAACTTGTCAAAACTTGTCAAACTTGTCAAACTTTGCTGGAAACAATACAAGCTGATTGGCATTACAACTAGACTTCTCAGTGCTTTAGGGCATGGTACACTTTTCAAACTCTCATGTTTAAATGCTTATTTTCTGTCCATGGTTTCCATCAAATACCCTGAAAAGTGTATATAGTTTCTGAAGGAAAAACATAACATGACATTTGATGCATGTACTGCATATAAAACTTCAGAATCGCTATTGATATATTATTTTCATTAAAATTCTTCAACTTTGCATAAAATTGAAAACAGCATTTTAAAAAGCAAAAATCGGATTAGTTTATAGTGTCAAATGAGGGAACACAAAATCTTCTCTAAAACTATTTTTCATTTTTGAAAAAGGACTTAGTTCTGATTTCATTGCTGTTTATTTTTTTTTTTAAATCTTAATTTTAATTTAAAATGTCTTATCAATCTTGAACTAAACCCTAATTCCAAATTCAAAATACCTTTTCGATGTTGGAAGTAAACTGTTTTATTTCCCCTAAGAAAATAATGTTTCCCATTTTTTGTATTTATGTTATTTTCTTCCACCAAAGGAGGTAAAATTCAACTTTTTTAATCAAGCAATTAAAATTCAATTCCTTAATACTTACAGACCTACCATAATTTTTGATATCTTAATCCAGATGTATACATGTACTTTCAGAAGATGTGTCGCTTGTATGATCTCAAATGAGAATTCTAGTGCATATGAGGACATATAAATTTGGAGCACAGTCGTTTTTTTCCGTGAAAAGTGCTGTAAAAGTGTAAAACGCCTTACATCTCAACAACAGTTTTGCTGATCTGACATGTTATAAGGATTCCAGATTCAAGTTTCTTGATAATAGACCTTTCACTCAAGCAGCTGCCTTTGCTTCCAAAGAAAGAAAAAAACATCCAGGGTAAGGGCACCTACCTCGGCCCCTTGTGGGCGCACATGAGAACCAGAAGGGTTAACACAAAGACATGGCATACGTCTAATGTAACCAGCTACAAAAATACAAGACCACTGATTGACTGATTGACTGATTTTCCCAGCGCATGCATTAGGATGGAACCTTTCCCTTCTTTGTCAATCATGCACCAAATTAGCCGATCACATAACCTCAACGAAACGAAAGAGCTGGTCGCCTGAGTTTCCATTGTTTGTTCAGGAAGGAAGGGGGCCCGTGTCAACCAATTAATTGTCAGCTAGCTCAATCAGGCAAACTTTGCATGTCGGCCAGAAATTCCCCTGCTGGTGGGGTAGAAGGTGGAGGGAAGCGTAACCCCATCAAAGACATTCTGCCAATTATAAAATTTCTCCAGGTCCCTGGCTAATTAATTAACCCTTTAGTGTTGAGACCCGGCTCTCACAAATGACTGTTTGGAGTAAAAGCCTTTTCTCTTCCCCTCAAAAATATTGGCAGAAAAATCACTTCAGAATGTTTCGCTTTGCAGACTGAATCACCAGCCTCCCTTGAACACTATGGTGGCCAAGTCTACACCAAGGAAAACTGTTGACCCGCCAGCTTTTTTTTTATAAGCATACATTCATGTCAGCCACGAGTCTTGTTTACAATCTTCCCCATCAATGAGAAAATAGAAGTAAAACCACCAGCTAAAGCAAACATTTAATGTGCATATTTTCAGCTTTAAAGATGCAGTTCATGCAGAAATTAAGTCATTTAGCCATAATTAAATGCACCAATTTTTTCAGGTGAACAACTCTCCTAGGATGTTTCGATGCATAAATAAATGCAACAAAAAAATATCATTAATCTTTTTCCGCTCAAATCACTCCAAAGTACCCAGACGTAAAATTGTCAGGTGCCTTAATGTTTTACTGAAATCTGTCTTTGCCAGAAATAATTTTTGCTAAGATTCGTATGGAAGACAATTCGTAATGGCACATGCGTTGTGCACAACCCGTGCCATGGAAAGCTGTTGACTCAGGCATACTCTGACCAGGAATGGTTTAGCAAGCTGTGGGCTTCACTTTTGTCAACTTGTGCTGTTATAATCTGCCTGTCACTTGCAGCTGTCTATGTCTCTCAATTAGCATCTTACTAAATGCATCCACATGTAACCTGTCAAAAAATCTACTGCTGTAACAGCTTTTAATATTCCACTGTTGCGACAAGTTCCAGTTAACATCAGTGCTTCACATTCAAGCCAAACTAAGATGTAAATTCATTCATTTATAATGCCCTCTTCTTTTTGTCCCAGAAAACAGAACACTGCCTTATTTTCTCGATTTCATTGCCGATCAATTTGGACGCTGCAAATCCTTTGGACCACGTGATCAGCTCTCCAATGTAAACAAAACATTGTGGATGTTGAAAGCTGGAATCCTCCAGAAATTGACATAAATTGGAGAGGAGCAGGAACAGAATTTATGACTTGTAAACATTAACTTGTAAGAATCATAAACCCTGCCCTCTCGCCCCCCCCCCCTCCCCCCCCCCTGGATCGAGGCAAACTTGTCTGCTTGGAAAGGTAATTTGATGTCATTTCTATTTCCTGAATTTACTCTCAAATTTGGCTAATTGACATTCCATGTAAGCTAATGGACCTTTACCAATCTTGGTTTGAAATACGAAATGCTTATCATGGTATTTCATCTTATAAAAGTCTAGAGTACCAGTGAATTTTCTTCCCTGATGCATACACTTTAACTCATTTAACTTTTCCATATTTACATGTATATTTTCACTTATTTCACTAATGGTACAAAACCATGCAATTAAAGACACCATGAAACGATAACCAATCAAAAAAAAGGTATCCAGTCAGTAGTTTCATCATTAGTTTAATGGGAACTCTGTCCAAAATGTCTATCATTTCCAAGTATAGTGTAAAATCATGAACTGCTAGAAATGCTTGCAGTCATTTATCCCCTTTCAGCATCACAAACAAAAGCATGCAACAGATAGACCTGCAAATACACAAGTCGAACAAGCTGGGTTATCACGAGCATTTGAAGATGAGAAGCATTGAAAGTTCACATCCTTTCTTGAAAATGTCAACCTTTAAAATTTTTCTGGAATTTATGTACAAAAATAAAGAATTTTGGCGAAGTTTTAGTGGCTATTTATCACTTTCACCAGCCAAGTAGAACTTTTAGTAGCCTTTGGCTTTTTTTTTATCTGCTGCCAACAGTAACCTTGATCAGGAAAAATGGCTCATTTCAAACACTGAAACCATAAGCCTATCTTGCCATACAGAAATGACATACCTGCCGAAAAAAACTTGTCCAGCTTGACTGGAAGAAAATCGTCAAAGTTCTCAAGGTACTCGAAGAAGAAGTTCATCTTGAAACGTCAGGAGGATGGACGTGAGGAGAGGGATATTGAACAGCTTTGGCCAGATCTGCTTGACAGGCACACCCCGAGAGTTTTGTCCGTTCAACAGAGCAAAACCAGCCGCCTCTGGCCAGCAACAGTCTACGCTTCACTCGGATATCGTATGAAAGAACAAGAAACTTGTAGACCGATTACCCGGCGATTAGGAAGTGCAACGTACTGAAGCCTGCAAGACATGTCACAGATACGTGGATCGTGGATCGATAATGCAGGGCAGTGAGTCACTTAAGATCCATATTAATTGTATTTGTTTCTCTTGACTGGCACCACGGTATCTCAGCGCTGCTACAGGTCTCCCTGTACTGCTCCAGAGTATATATTTCTCTGCTCTATATATTTCTATGTTTTCATGTGATTTTGTGCTCTGGGTGGTGTGGCTCTGACACCGGGATGACAATGGTCCAGCCTCCTCTTCCCGTCTCCAGCCCACATCCAGGTTCACCCGAAATGCATTTCTCTTTATGAAGTATATTGTTTTCTGACACATGATAGTGGCAGAGGAATCTTCGTTAGCTTAATTTATGGTATTCAAAGGTCCCTATGGTGACATTCTGCTCTTTCGTAATATCTGATGAATCTTAATTCTGTTTGTTCCAGGAGAACGGAACAATTTGGAAAGGAAGAGTCAACGTAAATCACTGTCAGAATGAGCTGAGATATGATCGTTACAGCAACATGTTATACTGGCTGTGCGGCATCGTACTCTACTGACTGAGCAATGCCAGACATCATGACTAAAAACGCTTGACCACACAGGATCATGGAATTGCTTGAAGCAGGCTCTGTAAACAAAGGCCTGCCAACATGCTGGAACAATGTTTTGATAACATGACCATGTATCATGCTTAAAAAAACAACTGACATCAACTAGAATAGTTGTCCGCAACAGACTGGATACACCACCCCCACCCCACCCTGCTTTGCACACACGAGTCCTGTTATCTTGGAAATGGTAACAGGACCCATGTGTGCACAATTTCCATGTGCAACATTCAAATTCTGTGAAGTATCAGTGCATAAAGTGAATTTTGGGAGACGTTTATAGTCTCTTTATCTCGGTTGTTCTGCGTGGTTTCTGGTGGAGCAGAATTAAGTGGAGAATGTGAATTACCACTGCATTCTCCATTGAGTGGCATACTAATCAAGAAGATGTCCGCATTAAATGACAAGTACCAAAGAAAACAACTGTTAATTAAAATCAGATAGCTATACACATCACTCCCTAGTGAAGAGCCTTGACCACAACACATATTTTCATCAAGTTTCAGCACGATTTGAGAGCTAATGTAGATCTTGAGAAAACAAATCTTCAAAAGAAACGTCCATTGCCAAAGTGGATTTGGCCAATAGTTTATGCATTAACTGACAGGTACTCAAATTAAACAAAAATCCTTGAAAACCAGGAATCTACACCATTATCACAGTCCACCTAGTGAACAACTATGTTTGACCCTTCCTCCCAAGGTACATTTCCATCAGGTTTCAGCACAATCTGAGTAGCAGTTTTGGAGAAGAAATCGAAGATAGTGAAAATGCACAATAATTCGTTAAAAACAAAAAAAAAAATTGCAGCACTACCTGTTGGACAATTTAAGGTCTTGGGATCCCAGAAGTCTCCCTATGCAATTTCAAAGCAATTGGCCAAGCAGTTTCTTCAGACTTTTTTTTTTTTAAGATTTTGCCATATAAAAAAAAAAAAACAAAAATTCATAAAAAATTCAAGATTAATGTTGTAAGACCATTTGTACACACTCAGCAGAGACATACCCAAGGTTCATTCTGATCAAGTTTGAAATGAATCTCGATGGTTTTAGAGAAGAAGTGAAAAATGTGACGTATCATTGCAATCCCCATTGACTCGCATAATAATTAATGGGAATCCATACATCAATCAACCAGTACCCTAATTATAAAATTCTTTAAAAGTCACCACCTAGTGAAGAACTTTGTTTGACCCTTCCACAAGGTACATTTCATCAAGTTTCAGCACAATTTGAGAGATCGTTTCTGAGAAGAATTTGAAAATGCCAAAAAGACAAAAAAAATTGTTATAAAATAGAAAAAAAAAATCACACAACCTGACCCATTGAACAAATTAAGGTGATGGAGTCTCGTATGCAATTTTGAAGCAACTGTCCACTCAGTTTAAGAGAAGATTTCATAGGATTTTGCCAATAAATATCAAAAAACAAAGAATTCATAACAACTCCAAAAATCAATGGAGCGAGACCATTTGAACAAACTTGGTAGAGACCCACCAAAGATACATAAATTCCAACCAAGTTTGAAGTGAATCTGGCTAAGGTTTCGGGGAAGTCGAAAATGTCAATTTTGGATTATGGACAGACAGATGGATGACGGACAAAGACTCACCATTTAACCTCATTTAACTGACATTACTCAGCTGGGGTAAATATGGATCTAACATGATTTTTCTTCTTTTTTTTTTTGGATAGCTTTGTTGCAAAAGCTATACTGGTTTTTAAATGCCCAGACCTTTGATATTTGAATGGGATGCCATCACCTCATTTTCTAAGGCACATAATTCAAAAACAACACAGAAAAAGCAAAAGAAAAAAAGTGATCCCACTTTTTTAGATAGGCACATTTACTCAATATTTCTAAAATAGTTTTTCAAATCGTGTCATACATAAGAAAGTGGATGTGACCTTTGTATGAAATTGAGTCGACAATTTTGTGATATTGTATGTTGTATAAACAGCAAAAACCTGCACATCACTAACAGTAACAATGGGATTCCAGCTCATCAGCTTTCAGAAAATATATAATTTGTAGTACTCTTCACTAGGATTCTTTGCATTGTTGGGTGATTTGTGAACCTGCGACAGGACATATCATTCAAATTTTGTGAATAACACAAAGAGTAAATATTAGGCAAAGACGGTAGACCATGGATGTATGATTATATGATGCTACGTCCATGATTTAGACTCTCCATCTTGGTTGTTCTGCATGGTTTCTTTCTGGCATCACTTTATCATCTGAGCTCCAACCACAGAGGTCTCAGTTATACCTCAAGAGGTGATTATACTAGTTTGGTTGGCAGTTCCTGTCTTTGTCTCCCATCAGGACCTGTTTAGTGACAAGCTGCCAATCACCGTTCCATTTGGCCAACCAGGCCGTGGCAGGGAAGCGTCTCTCTCTCTCTCTCTCTCTCTCTCTCTCTCTCTCTCTCTCTCTCTCTCTCTCTCTCTCTCTCTCTCTCTCTCTCTCTCTCTCTCTCTCTCTCTCCCTCCCCCCCCCCCAGGAAATTGGAAAATAAAACAAAACAGCTTTGATGTTTGAAATATGAAAGACCAGCAAGAACACTTGAGTGTGGGATGCTCTGGATTCAAGCTAGGTGTCACATAAAACAAAAGCTACGCCAACTGTGGAAATCCCACTGAAGGTGGCATATTTCTTTTGAAGGCCATATTTTCTCAACATCAATAGAGGGACTTCAAATAAAGCTTGAATCACAACCACATTCTCATTTTGGCTCTCAGAGACCTGAAACTTTTATAATCACATTGTGTCAACTGAAAAATCTGGTCTCTTTCTTTTTTTTTTTCAGCAGATTTGTCAAGAGACCCACTCAACTGCCAAGACCGTTGATGTTTGAATGCGATGCCATCCTCTTGGTTTCTAAGGCCTGTAATTCAAGAATCATTTAACAAGTTACTGCTGACACTAGCCATATCCCCCATCCACGATAATCATGGTGGTAAATACACATGATCTACCTTGAAACATGCTGTGACCATGTTTAATGAACTTCCATCCAATCCTTCTGTAGATATTGCATACATATACATGTACAACAGAATTCTATTTGAAAGGCCCTGTGATCTTGAAGCTTATTGATCTTTTTTTTGATTAATTAATTAATAAATCATGGACGATAATTAGCCATGTAAGAGTATGATGATGTACTTATTCAATGCAAGAAGTACCCACATTGCAAATTTTGAAGGGTCATTTATTATACTTTAAGAAAATGTGTGGACAAACTATGCAGGTGATTTTGAGCAGCTTAACAATTAGTGTTAATTATTTAACTAATAAAAGAAAGTAATCAGCCAAACATAATAATGCTTATGCACACCTCCTACCTGAAATCTACAAATCATGAAAATTTCAAAGAGCTAGCATTCCAGCTCCAAAGATATGGCCTGGACAAAATCATTTCAGATCTGGAGGTTGCTTAATGAACTTTGTTGATTAATTGATAATTGAAGCACACAAAACAATGCCTATGCACACCAACTAGCTTCTATGCACCATCCCTATAAATTTCAAAGGGCAAGCATATAGTTTAGAAGATATCGCCCGGACAAAATTATGCAGATGATTTTGAGGTGCTTAATGATCTTTGTTTATTTATTAGTAAAGAAAGTGATCAGGCAAATAAATTTAATCTTGTGCACACTTCCCTGCTAAGACCTACCAACCCTGAAAATTTGAAAAGGCTAGCATTTACAGTTCAAAAGATATGGCCTGGACAAAATCATTTCTGATCTGGAGTTTGTCGAATCAACTTTTGTTAATAAATTAATTAATGTAAGTAATTAGGCACACAAAATAGTACCTATGCACACCTACTACTTATGATCTACCGACTCTATAAATTTCATAGGGCTAGCATTTATAGTTTAGAAGATAAGGCCTGCACAAAATTTGTTTCAGACAGATGGAAGGACACAGAGACTGTGCCCATCACCATATACTCCCCCCCCCCCCACTTCATGACTGGGGTATAAAATAGAAAAAAAAATGGACCCTTTTTACTCAATATTTCAAAAATATATATATTTTTTTTTCAAATTGAGCCATAAGTAAAACATAGATATGACTTTAGTGAAAGTGAGAAGACAAGTTTGTGATATTGTTGTATAAACACAAAACTCTGCACATCATTGGCTGGACAAAAAGAGGATTCTTAGCTTGTTATCTTTCAGAAAATATACATACATGTAGCACTTTTCGTGAGGATTTTTTGTATGGTTTGGCAATATGTGACTCCGTGTCATAGCGTATCACATATCCTTCAGCAATTTACTGTGCAATAAACTGATACATGTACAATGTACTCCTTACCACTCACTAGTAGAACTGTTTCACATCAAGCTAACTGTGCCTGCCGGGTATCTTTATGCGAAAAACAATATGGCCTATCCATGGTTGTTCCCTCTTCAAAAACATACCAACGACTGATCTCAAGGTTATCTTTGGGCCACATTTGTGACAACCTTTGGGTGAATCTTGCATCTTATTTTCGTTTAGCTCTTTCGTTGCCAAATTTTGGACTGAGTCAACAGCTTTTCTTAGCGCGCAATGGGCACATTGCGCCCAATGCATGCCAAGGAAAGCTGTTGACCTGGCATATTCTCCAGTTCTCTCTGGAACTATCGGCATACTGGTACTTGAATGAAAGGTCTTTTCATGAGGAATACGAATCTGGGATCCTAATGATAATTCAGACTAGGTTGACTTCAGTAGATCAACTTTAGACGTGACTGACACTGAAAGAATTAAGGTCCTCCCATGAACGTTATACATATACAGTGAAACCTCCCTATACCGAACACCCTTGGGACCAGAAAAAACTATTCAGTATAGTGAGGTGTTTGGTATAGGGAGCTTTGATAGCATTGAAAGTATATACTTGGGACCGAGAAATGGTGTTCAGTATAGAGAGGTGTTCGGTATATGGAGGTGTTCGGTTAGAGAGGTTTTACTGTACATATATAGGCAACAATTGTATACGTCCTCTGGACTGGATTGAGATATGACCTGTGTCCCTTCCTCGGTCTGTTGGGATACTGCACATTGCCACTTGCCCAACACCATAAAACCATTTCCTCACTGTGCACATAACATATTGGTTATGTGTGGGACTCACAAAATAGCATATTATGCAGTTTTGTGTATATGCAGACAGCCATGAGGTCAAAGGTCACCAGCAGTAGACCCCAGGGCTGACTCACACTGTCTATTGTTGGCTTGTTTATTCAGACCCTTTCTGGCTGCATTAAAAAGCCAGAACAACTTTCCTCGATGCACATAGCAGTGTGCCAAAAATGAAATGTCATGGGAAAGTTGTTGACATGGTCTGTATGTCCCAGTATGTCTGATCTGTTGCCTGCAATTTAAGTAGACAAAATTCTGTACGACATGCAACTCAGAAGACCCAGTCTTCCCCAGCGCTACATGATTTTATTTTCAGTCAGGGTATTGACTCTTTCAATGCCAATCAAGACTAAAGTCAATCTACTTAATTTGGCCCATTCTGAATTATTATTAGGATCCGAGATTCACATTCCTCACAACAAGACCTTTCATTCAAGTACCAGCATGCCTATTGTCCGTACAGAATATCCAAGGTCAACAGCTTTTCTCGGCATGCATTGGGCCCAATGTGCCCAATGCATGCCCAGAAAAGCTGTTAACTCCATCCAAAATTTGGTACAGAAAGAGTTAAGGTGCACTGTAACCCTTGTCATGAACTGATGAACCAATCAGGTAGTTGATCATTATCACCTTGGCTATATTCAGAGTAGGTGTGGCCTTTTTGTACCAACGTGTTACCATGGTAACCAAAGTGGACCAATTAGAAATTGAGTCACATGGTCCTTTCTGAGCTCTTAAACAGCAATCACGCTGGCGAAGGGCAGACCACGTGGAGCAGAGAAAACACAGAGATAGGTCTGTATAGCAGGCAATAATCTACGATTCTTACTGAAACATTTCCTGTCATTAGGAAAAAATTGCAAGAAGTGATGCTTGACCTCCAACCACTCCTGTCCAAGTTGAACAAGGACAGGTTAACTTTTTGAGTCCCAATCACGTCTTAAGTTAAACTACTTAAGTCAGGTTAGTCTCAACTATCACTAGAATCACAGATTCGTATTCCTCTTAAAGAGACCTTTCATTCAAGTACCAATATACCTATAGTTTCAGAGAGAACATCCCATGTCAACAGCTTTTCTCGGCATGCATTGGCCGCATTGCGCCCAATGCACGCCTAAAAAAGCTGTTGACTCAGTCCAAAATTTGGGACTGAAGGAGTTAATTGTTATCTATGTAGGCCTACTGCAAAAAAAAAAAAAATAATAATAATAAAAAAAATTCCAAAAAAAAAAAACAAAAACAAAAAACAAAAAAACCCAGGATCAGGACAATGAGGTTGAGTTAAAAAAGTTTTTATGCTGCTCAATAAATAATATATCATCAGGAAAAAAAATATAATAAAGTTTTAATCTAATTTCATGACTTCACAGTTTTCAAAATGACCAAAACCCCTGCCGGACTTTAATGGGGAATGTGGCAAAATATGAAAAACTATGTTCAGTTCAATTAACTAAATTCTATACAAATACAGGGACACACAAACCCATTTTTTCCACCGTAAACTTTAGGATTGAAATAGTCTGGCTGATTTATGTGCATTTTGTAATTTTTTGTTCCGACAGTGCTTCTCCGGGGCAGTTCTAACGACAGAAGCTCGTTGGTCATTAATCACTCCTGTGTATAGTATCTAGCCAGTGTCTTCCTTTTGGGCAAACAATTTACAGATTTACCTACTCCCAATTTCACCTCGATGGCCCCACTGAAAACAAGCCACAGAAAAAACTTATTCATTTTCTCTACAATTTGGTAGCATTTCTTGTCGTAAATACTTTGCAAAATGAACGAAATGAGCATGATACGGGAATACGACAAGGTCAGCACCATGACAGATTGGGCTTCAGCAGAATGTTTCCTGGACTGTCAGCTAGCATTACAAGATAAATGCATTGCATAGAGCAGCCCTTGATGCAGGGTTAGATTGGATTGCTGTCCTGCCCTGCCATATCCTTCAAATGTACAGTCAAACCTGTCATATGTGACCACGTGTTCAGTCAAACCTGTCACGTGACCACATGTTCAGTCAAAACTGTCACGTGACCACATGTTCAGTCAAACCTGTCATGTGACCACAGGTTCAGTCAAATCTGTCGTGTGACCACATGGTCAGTCAAACCTGCCATGTGACCACATGGTCAGTCAAACCTGTCACGTGACCACATGTTCAGTCAAACCTGTCACGTGACCACATGTTCCGTCAAACCTGTCACGTGACCACATGTTCAGTCAAACCTGTCATGTGACCACATGATCAGTCAAACCTGTCAAGTGACCACATATTCAGTCAAACATGTCATGTGACCACAGGTTCAGTCAAACCTGTCATGTGACCACATGGTCAGTCAAACCTGCCATGTGACCACATGGTCAGTCAAACCTATCCTGTGACCACATGTTCAGTCAAACCTGTCGAACACATCCACCACAAGGGCAGAGGTTAGTGTCAATTAGCAGCATTGGCAACTTCTATTTTCTGTGAACTATGAATTTGACTCTCTCCTTTTGTAACACAACATTCAAATCTATGCTGATTTTTGAGAGGTATGTAATTCAATAGAACCATGGGAAGTGGACTTGTAGGGAATACCAAAATACCAAAGTTTGGCATGAGCAGAGTTAAGTATTTGTATTGTGAATGAGAACTAAGGCCATGTTCTTGAAATATGACCTGGCATTTGAATAAATCGCAAACCCTGAAAGCGTTCCTGTAAAATCTTTTAACTGTAAAACAAGAATCCCTTTCCCCACCTCACACATAAATTACTTTTAAGGCATAACACATCAATGTGTTAGTATACTATATGTTAATTTTATGGAATCCATTAACCCTTACTCTTCTAATGCTGTTGACGTGGCCCTTACAGAAGTTTACCTCAAAACACTGACTTGATCACACATGTATACACAGAAAGATAAGGCAAGATGTGAATGAATTGTTGACACTCATACCAGCTAGCCTAGTTGGCATGAATGTCAGCATGTTCTATCAAGTGACCCCCACAGTAAAACAGGACACATAGCTTCATGCATACTGCCCAACTACCATGACAACTACATGTACAGACAAAGTTCTCTGGCATGAAAATAGCAAGGGTTAACTAATATCAATGGTGTCAGTTTGGGCTTCTTGCTAAAATGTTCTATTTTCCTTGCAGAATCAGTCTCAAGTTTGAAGAAAAAAGATCAACTGAACTGACTTTGGCAATGGCAGAAAAATATGGCTCAGAACAAAGAGGATAGCTGTACATGAAAATCCTCTCTGCAAGTTTGTTCTCTTGATGTTCTACAATCATAATCCAAGACTGATCAATATCTCTGCTCATACTAGCACTCACACAGTTTCTCTTTGAATCAAATGTTAAATTTTTGCTGATTCCTGGCAATTTGACCAAACGGTACATTTTATGATGATGATGATGATGATGATGATGATGATGATGATGATGATGATGATGATGATGATGATGATGATGATGATGATGATGATGATGATGATGATGATGATGATGATGATGATGATGATGATGATGATGATGATGATGATGATGATGATGATGATGCCCTTAAAAACATTTTTGTTTCCAGTAACAAATTTTATGAAGTCATAGGTTAGGGAGGATTTTTTTCAGACTCTGAAAAACAGATGAGGGAGGAAGGATTATTTTTTTTTACCTCTTTACTACCAAATTAAGGGAAAACAAGCAAATTTCACCATAAAAAATCCAAATTAAGGCTAAAAAAATTAGATTCTGCACTATTCAACCTGACAAAAAGTCAGTAGGAAGCAAGCACTTTTTTGCACTCTGTTGAAATTCTATAAGCACTTTTTGGACATGTTTTCAAGCCAGTAGGGAGGGTTACCAGAAACGAATATATTTTTATGGTTGGGCTGATAATGATGATGATAATGATGATGATGATGATGATGATGATGATGATGATGATGATGATGATGATGATGATCATCATCATCATCATCATCATCATCATCATCATCATCATCATCATGGAACATTGCATTCTCGACTAACTGAATCACGTCTACGCATGTATACATTGTAGACAGTATGTTTATCCCTGTACCTAGAGAGGCCTGATCAGATTGAGATTCTGTTTTCACCGGGACCAACACACGCTGACAGTGTCGAGTGCCTGGCTGTGGCTAAACTTGTTCCTATCAGTCAACCACTTACGCTGCATGTGTTCCTGGAAGCCAGCCACTTACTGACTAACAAACTCTGTGTGTGACTGCCTTGTGTACTATGATACCTACACAGACCCTATGGGGCTGTCCTACTGGACCTGTCGAGAAATCATAGCTCCCTGAAATATCCTCAGCCAAAAATGCTTGCCTGCTGTACTGCTCCCCTTCTCCTTCTAGTTGCTTTGTCTTAAGTCTTTTCTGCATACAAAATTTGGTAGTGTGTATGTTGGGGGGGGGGGGGATTTGATCATGGGTTGTCATCTGTGAGTCTGGCTATCAGACAAATACAGCTGGCGTGAAAGTATCATGCGGACACAACATGCAGTATGTGTGTACAGTGATCCCTGTCTTAAAAGGGCACCCAATGGGCAGGCCCAAAAGTGGTCTCTCTAGACAGGTGGCCTGTCATTAGAGACACATGTAGAATAACATGGAAAAGATAGCAGTAG
Source organism: Hermodice carunculata (assembly GCA_964020975.1). Lineage (NCBI taxonomy): Eukaryota > Metazoa > Annelida > Polychaeta > Eunicida > Amphinomidae > Hermodice > Hermodice carunculata. The sequence goes on from OZ026627.1 coordinate 77,505,974, forward strand.
GGCCCTATAAAATGTGGTCTTTCATGCCAGGTGGCCTGTTATTGGAGTGACCTTTGAAGGTGAACCATTGTATTTCCAGAGTTAAGCAAATATGACGAGGGCAAGGCCAAAAAATGAGAGTTGTCCTCTCCTACAACGCCTGACCGGTTTCGACACTGCTGTGTCTCATCAGAGGCTGGTGTAACAGTCGTGTGTACATGCGTCAATAGTTGGGTCTGACATACACGTGACTAACATCAAGGTGTATGTTTCACGTCCTCATCATGCACGTGTGACGTGACAATAGTCAGAATTGACCTCGTTGTCATGTCTAACCCTGATTGCATTGCACCATGGGTACAAATGGGTGTCACGACTATGACACTCATTGTACCCAGATGACCTCTGGTCATCTTAATAAGTGTATTGTGGCAGTGGTGTGATGTGACAGCCTATATAGACTCAATGAAGAATTTTCACAATTCGTTAGCTCATAGAACTGATTTTTCACAAGTCTGTAAAGATGGTGTTAGTAGATAGATATACAGTGGTACCTCTTTTGAGAGACTGCCCCTACGGCGGGTTAAAATGCGGTCTCTCAAAACAGGTGGTCTTTCATTAGAGGTACAACAACATGGAAAAGATAGCGCAGGGTTCTGAGAGAGCGGTCTTAAAAAGATATGCGGTCTCTCCTTAGAGGGGTCTCTCAAGAGAGGTACCACTGTATATATCATGTTACCAGCATGGAATAGAGCTCATAAAGGGTATATTGGTCACATGGATGAATGGAAAATTGAGGCACAGCCGTCAATGGCACAACTGATTCAAAGAGAAGAGATGTCATAAAAGTAATACTGAAACAGGGGAATTTTTTTAAGCAAGTGAAACATTAATGATAAAGTCTAAATAGCCACAGCTCTTAACTCTTTCAGTATCAATCACAATATAACTTGGGAATACACACCCAAGGGAGTACCAGCAAAGAGACATCACGTCTCCTTGACAACGGAGTGTTAGTAAACATAAGCACGTGCACACCACAGCACATGGACCGGCTTTAACCCAACTGACCAGTTCGACAGTTGGCTTTCATAACGTAAAACACAATTGTTTTACGTCATCCCACGTACAAATAATGGATTACGTGGACACGCAAAATTCAAGGTAAAAAACAAACATGTATAGCAGTCTTTGGGCAGTCTCTGAAGAGTTCGGACAGAACAAAACCGGTCAGACCAAACCTAAAGGCAAAAGTCTCCAGTCTCAGACGTAAGCTACACAGACAGGCATCTTTCGCCGTCTTGGCCCTTGCCTAATCTTTCTATACAATATAACTTGCGCCTCTGTTAGGTCTGAACTATCACTGCATGTGATTCCAGACTCAGATTCCTCATGAAATAGCCTTTCATGCAAGTACCAGCAAGTCTGCACGGTCAGATACAGAAAGCACACTGCAGAGACTGCACCCAAAAGTGCATCAACAGAAAGCTTATTTATGGCTTTGTCCAAAATTGAGTACTACTTTTTTGATGCATCATGTGGCTTGCTGGTTTGTATAAAAAGGGGGACAGTTAATTCACCAAATTATATGTTTCAGGTGTTTTTGTTGCAACTGTCAAACTTAAGTTTGGTGTGTATTACATAATCGAAGGACCATAATGCAAATTCCACGCAGTAACTGTTTTCAAAAATGCTGTTGAGCAAAGCCATCTGGGAAAATAAATATCGGAAACTTTTTATCCTAATGCTTTTTTGTACCAGAGATTGGTGAATCAGGAATGCAAATGGGGGAAAAGTGATTTTTAAGCAATTTAGGAAAATTGATACCAGATCAATACCCACAGCAGTCAATAGACGCCTACCTCATTACACCTTGGCCAACGCCTGACAGCAACTTATGGGCAAAACTTCTGACTCCACTAATATAGAACTTGAAATTTGCCAGTCACTGTAAATTGCTGCATTTTCTTTAGTTTATTTTCCATATATATAATTTTGCTGTGGGCACTAATCTATCGTATTCCTTCCAACGGAACCACACCCCGTACTTGGGGGGTTTGGTAAAAATTCAGTATTTTTCAATATTTTAAACAATTAACTGGTGAAAGGAGAGAATTTATCGTTAATTACTTTATGCTATATGGATTCTATAATAAGTGTAATTGCTTGTGGTATGGTAAATTAAGACATATCACTATCAAAAAGCTCAGTAAAAACCATGTCTGCTCCAGGAAATCTTTGCATTAGCACAGCGTGCTACTATTGGAATAAATACGGTATACAAATACAGTGAAAAAGTATCCCAACATAGATTGATAGAAACAGAGTCCAAAGGTGAGAATATAAATCTTCAGTGATATGTACAAATGTACAAACTGTGACAATTTGTCCATTTCAAAATACATACATAAGTATAATTAACTCTGCCAGTGCCAACTATGACAAAAAGTCGACGTGCTCTGAATTAACCCTTTCCCCCTAAAACCAGCCAAAACCGGCTGGTGGTCAAATGTCATCTGCTTCAGCGTTTCAACTGATTTCAACAGCAATGAAAAGCAATTTGACTGAGAATTGAAGATGAGACCTGTCAAGACAATATGACCCAGGTCAACAGCTTTCCTCGGCATGGGTTGGGCACTTAACCATGCCGAGGAAAGCTGTTGACTCAGTCTTAATTCAAGGGGGAAAGGATTAAAATAACAAAACTAGATTCATATCTTTTTATGACCTGGCCAACGTTTTATTCAGGTGCAGTATCAGAATGCCGTCAGTTGCAGAAACCATAAGAATGGTCCAGGTCAACAGCTTTGCTCAGTGTACTTTGGGTCTTAAAGGAAAATTGTTGACTGAACTAAAACTTAGCACTGAGACAGTTATTGAGTCATGCTATGGTGCAACCTGTGTATGTGACCACCTGCATAATGCGGCATCTGTCAATTGTGGCCATCTTTGGCTGGGCCCTTTACTTCAGCCTTTATAATTTAAGCTTTTATATTATGACTGCCTGTCTATAGCGACCACTTTGCAGCCACGCGCATGGTTGCAATAGGCAGGTTCCACTGTATATGACCGAGTACTCCAACTGTCCATCTGAGTTTCATGGTACAAAATAAAGCTTGTTTGGGTGTTTTATTCTTTAAAGTGCTGAAGCCCAAAAAGGTCAACATCTTTCCACCCGGGGGGGCCACAGTGGGAAATAGAAACCTGTTGTCCTGGACTGTTGACTGGCTCTGGAATGTCAGACCAGGGACCAGACACGCTGCATGGCACACATGGGCCCCCTAGTGCCAAACTGTCCGGTAACTCTCCAGTGTTAGAGGTAGGAAAACCACAAAAATATTCACTTCCGGCAACAAAGAACGATAATTTGCGCATGTAAACTTGCCTAAATATATATCAAAATTAACATGTATTGTCACAAAATATGTGATAAATGACTGATAATTCATAAATTAATAGATATCAAGGTTAGAAACAGGTTTAAGGAAAATACCAACATGCACCTCCAACACAAGAGAGTGCCGAACAACTTAGCATTAGGGGGCGCATGTGTGTGGTACTTCTTAAATGCCAGGGCTTGGTAGGAGGAATCAAAAGGGAAGCATTGTATTTCAGATGCATGTGACCATTGTTGTGACTGTCACTGTTGGGGTTAAACAGGGGCGTGGGGGGGGGGGGGTACCTGGTATGCTGGTACACATAATCACACTAATTTTGCCCTGGTACAAGTAGAGAAAACAAGAAAATGTACAAATAATTGTTGGTGTGAAGTACAGATATTAAAAGGGATTCCAACCAGTAAGTGCAGCAAATAAAAATACCCAGATGCTAATACAGAAAAAACCCTTCCCCCCCCCACCCCAACCATCACGATCAAATAAAATGGACTCACTGTCAGTGTTGAGCTCAATGTATGCCTGTGACTTGCGCATCTCCATTGCTCGTGGTCCCAGCACAATCTCAAACTCCATCTTGCCAACTCGAGCTATTGTCGTTCCCCGGTTCAACATGACTGCTCAATTTTGTGATATCTCGTAATGATCCAAAGAATTTATTGTTCAGGCATTCAATGCAGTCCACACGAGGAGTCTGACTGGTATTTGTGTCTGGTGACACTACTTAAAGATATCCATCAGACACCCGCATGAACATCAGTCCGTCAGTATCCAGGTAAGTTTTTTTTTCCGACCAGTTTGCCTTCCACGTTATTTTGTTCTAGTTTATCCGTACCAGGCCAGCCGTAATCATTACACGGCAGTCCATTTAATTTGTCTCTTTGCTGAAACAACGAGCTCAATTCTACCTGTTGAGTCTGATCTGCATTTCCACCACTTTGGTGCCCTCTACCACCAGCTGGTGTTCAAATATTGTATCGGTCTTCTGTTTGCTGCATTCCATTGATAAAGTTTCTCTATTTAATCACTATGATAAAGAGCATACCTACACGATCTCCACAAATGTTGCGCCCGTCTGCAGCCCTTTTGATATGATATCCGTATGTTGCACAGATTTGTCCGTCATGGCCATCGTGATAGCCAGCTGTGTACCACTAAGTTTAAACGGAATCCAAATCCATCGAGATGTTTCAATTCTCCTACAGCCTGTTCACCTGGAATAGACAAATGTGGAAAGCTGCTGGTAAAATGATCTGTTTATCGATATCAGCTTAAATACATCAATGATATCCATCAAGCATCCACAAGCAGTTTGAACCGTGTATTGTATCAATCAAATGTCGATGATACACTCATTTAGTTACGCATTTCCAAGCCAACTTGAACTGGGTGTCATTTTGTTTACATTGCAGCCATCACTTATCGTTCACCTTGGGAAAATATCCTAATTGAAGTGTTACACAAGCAACAGTCCTGACTCCCCCATGTGAGTTAATTCTAAAAGAAAAAACGTACAGAAGTGACTCTGGCGATATTCCAGCACTCTTGCCTGCAGGACGCCCGCGTGTAGATAAAAAAAAATACAAGTTTGCACAAAAAGGTAGTATCCATTAGCAGTTATCACCAAACACTTCCACCTGACAACTGGATATGTTTTGGTGGAAATGATCTTCTTGTGGCAAAACACCTTGTTTTAAAAGCATCCATTTCTTGTACTTTTTGAATCAGAAGTGATCCTGGAAGCCTTCAGTTACAAGATGGACTCGTCATGACTTCAAGATGCAACTGGGCTTTGGAGAGATTGAACGACTTTCCCCGAAAATCCCTTCAGCATATGGAACATAAACCCAGAAATAGGTGCAAGCGAGCTGCAAACTCAATGCACAACAGGATGTAATCAGCCAAATATTAATATCAAAGATGCAATAGACATGAAATGGTACACTCCCAGTCCAGTGGAACCCATCTTTGGCGGTAACCCACAGTGTACATGAAATAGGATTAGGCCATACACTCCGTCGCTCTCAGCTAACGGACTGCTCAAAGGTGTGTGCCAATTGCCAAGCTGCGGAGAGACACTACGTAAACAGACCTTTGCTGGTTGCACAGAGAAGCAGCTTGCTTCATGGTGGAGGGGAGCCTTGTGTATGTGTATGTCACCCGGGGCTTCACACGGCCACGGACGTCTACCTTCGTGGTATCACACAAAAATGATATGCTGTGCAAGTGTGGGTAACTCAATTCTCTGTGCCCCCAGTGTTTATACAGATCGGAGCAAAAACATCTTCAGGAACTGATTCAGCAGCTGATTTTGTCTTCTTTGAAGATGCATCTGTGTTATCATTATTTTTTTTTAAATAATGTAACATGTTAACATTTGTTTGATATATTACTTAACACGCTCACAGCAAAGGAATGGATACATGAAACTATGATGTCAAACAAATTCACCTTTAAAAGAGAGGGTAATATTATGATTTATCAAATGCTTATGGTGATTTAACAGATGACACATAATGTATTTTTTAGCAAAACTAGTTGAATGTTGAAGTGTAAAAATGTACAATACACACAACATACTACTCAATATGTTAACAAGTTAAATTTTTGGTACAATTCAGGATTTGTTTTTGGAAATGGCAATATTAATTTGCCTCTTTTGGCATACCGTATTCACTCAGACAAAGCATCTACTTCACTGTCCATGTTCAAGAGAAAATGTACAGAATATTTATTCTCATCAAGGAAAACCTACACGTAAAATACCTATCACATGTATATGAACCATTCCTTACTGTCTTTATCTCCCCAATGTATATATTTGACTTGTTTGATGCATTGTAATTTAATGTATTATGAGGGCCTCAGAGGAGATTAACAGAAATGCTGACTGAGCTACCCTCTTAAAATAAAGTTATATATATATATATTCCAATAGTAGCACACTGTGCTAGTGCAAAGATTTCCTGGAATAGATATGGTTTTCGCAGAGTTTTGTGATAATGATACGTCTCATTTTACAATACCACAAGCAAATACACTTATTAATAGAATCCACAAATTACAAAATAACAACACTGAACCCTCTTCTTTCATCAGAGGCAGTTACTTTTCTTTTAAATATTGAAAAATACTGAATCTTTAATAAAACCCCCAAGATTAAAAAGTAGAGGGTGTACTTTTATTAGGGCATGTGCTACAACTGGAAGGTATTTTATATTTTTGTCCCTGTTTTTTCTGAATTCTTATTCATTCTTTGAGTGCTAATAGATCGAGCAGCAGCCAGCAGTGTCTGGTCCATTGGGTCCACGGTGCGCCAAGAGGTGCATCAATGTTTTCCCATTACGTCTTGTTCACCTGTGGCAAGAAGATATCGACATAGATCTTCAAATTGTACCAGGCAATTTTAATGTATGGAGACAGCACCCTTTGGGTAAAGCACTATTAATTCCGCTTAAAATATCCATCAGTGTCTACAGTTTGCGCCCATCTGCAGATCCCCTATGAAGACCCTGTCTCAAGACTTAACCCTACAGCCACCACAAAAGGTGTTACAAGACTAACCCTACAGCCACCACAAAAGGTGTTACAAGACTAACCCTACAGCCACCACAAAAGGTGTTACAAGACTAACCCTACAGCCACCACAAAAGGTGTCACAAGGCTAACCCTAAAGCCACCACAAAAGGTGTTACAAGACTAACCCTACAGCCACCACAAAAGGTGTTACAAGACTAACCCTACAGCCACCACAAAAGGTGTCACAAGGATAACCCTACAGCCACCACAAAAGGTGTCACAAGACTAACCCTACAGCCACCACAAAAGGTGTTACAAGACTAACCCTACAGCCACCACAAAAGGTGTCACAAGGCTAACCCTACAGCCACCACAAAAGGTGTCACAAGACTAACTCTACAGCCACCACAAAAGGTGTTACAAGACTAACCTTATAGCCACCACAAAACAAGTAACCTGTCAGCACTGATGGTTTCCTTATTCTGATCATTTAAAGTAACATTGGCAGAATGTAACTCGGTCATCCCTTCGGTGGTCTCTAAAAAAGGGGTTTGTCGTATGAGTAGTCTAGCAAGACAGGACACACTGCAATAATTTCTAAGCAGCTTAAGATGTTGCATATCTGTCAGAAACAGCTGTTTATACTCAATGAGAAAAATGAAGACTGTGGGACATTTGTTATAGCAATACCTGTATGCAGGAGTTCAGTGACTGTTCTGTGTGTACATGCGCATGTGCTGGAAACTTTTTTTATAACTTTCACGCCAAAAAAAAAAAAAAAAAGCATTCGGAGTACTTGAAATTGACCCATTCCTGCCCGGTGTCAGGGTTTTCACACTGTTCAGGATGAACTGCCAAGCAAGACAAACAAACAAGGATTCTAAACTAATCAGCCATTACAATACTTGAATAGAGAGTCAAAGCTCTTTTTATATGGAAAATATTTTTTGCTTTATTGACTCTCATCTAAATACCCAGCAGATCTCTCCCTGAATATCTTAAGTTACCTCACCGAAAATTCTGTATACTCTTTCCTCTTCCCCCTCCCTCCCCCAACTCATTATGACAAAAAAATAATGGGCAATCACAGAACTTCTGATCTGCATTTCTGAATTGTGGGCCAATATAACGGTGCGCCCTCTTTCAAATAATTTCAATTTTATCCACATATTGACCACAGTTTACGGGGTTTTTTTGCTTTTTTTTTTTTAAGCCAGGCTACCAGTTTTCTGATTATCTTAGTGGCTGGACATTTAAAGCCTGACATGTTCGATCCCAGCATGTGGACATGTGTGCCTACCCTTGTCAGGAAATCCTATCTTCCCTGGACCAACAATAAAGTACTTAGACATTCACAGGCAAGACATTCCATCGTGCTTTGTCCGCAATTATGACAAATTTATCACAAAACGATGATTTAGTAGCAGCTTATTGACACATAAATATTGATTCATGGAATTTAGAGCCCTGCAAAAAAAAGATGTAATTCTATGATGCATGTACTGCTAGGAGACACAACCTGACATCAATTTTAACCAATCAGATTAGGTGTCCTAATCCACGTTGACCAATGAACCAATCAGATTAGTTCTCCCAACCTGCATTGACCAATGAACCAATCCAGTCCCTTTATGGCCGCACTAATTTAATCGGGTCATTTGTATGACACACGCCATCAGATTAATCATGACCACAGACTGTAACCGTTGTGTGTTCACAGTCTCAGGCTGGTTCCTTGATCACCTAGCTGTAATTTCTAGTTACAGTGGTGTGTGCTTTCAAAAGCATCCCTACTGGCTATTTTAAAATCTGGTATGACATCACAGGTGGTCCTAGAATACAGTGTATATACAGTAGAATCTCCAACTAAGACCATCTCCGTAGAGACTGTTTCTATATTAAGATCACCAATTTATAGTCCCATTTTTGTTTATCCTCATTTAAATTCTATCCCCAATTAAGACCACTCCCTAGAAAGACCACATTTTCCCAGTATTTCAGGTGCTCTTAATAGGGAGATTCCACTGTAAAACAATAGACTGTAGAAAGGGTGGTCTACAAAAGATGATGCAGTTTCTCACAAGAAGTGGTCTGTATAGTCACAGACTCAGGCCCATTTCACTTGACTGAAAGTGCAGAAAAAAAATACAATTTTCATAAAATCATTAGTACCATAACATGTGATGACATTTTAACCCTGTACCTTGCCCATGTGCCTTTCCATCAATTATAAGACCAGTATTAACAAAACAAAGGAAGGCACAAATGTGGAAAATTAAAAGTCAGTTGCTACAAAAGATGATGATTAAAACTATTGTGAATATCAGCCTTTAAGAAGTGTATCTATAGTGGGTGCCATATTGTATTGAGTAATATAGTGGGTGCCATATTGTATTGAGTAATATAGACGTACAGGTGAGCTGATCACTGGCAAACAGTGACGACATCCCATGCTGATCATATATAGAGGGGGCAAAGGGCTCCCACTCTGGCACACTGGCCCTTTTTATCTACCGTACTTCATGTTGATCATTAATTCTAAATTTTCTCGTTTTTCGGACCTTGCACTGCAGTAAAACTATTACCCAGCATACTGGGACCTGCTCATACCCCATATACATGTACATTAATATACTGCCCCTGATGATACCTACATCTCCATCAACGGGAGCAGCGCCCCCTACATGTACAAGCATGGACCCCATGGTGATCACGCATCAATCCACGTTCCCAAACCCAGGCATGCATGGAAAGCCAAATGTATCTCTGCAGGTTTAACGCTTGCCCTGCTGGGACCAGAATGTCATCCACTTGATACAGGTCACCAAAAATAATCAGTGGGAATACTTGGGTAAAATTTATTTGGATAGTGGCTGGTATATGATTTGATGGAATTCGGTTACTGGATCAAAGTATACATTATATCATTGCTCCAGTTCAACAGTGCTCAGTACTACACTGCCTCAATTTTTTTTTAGAGTTGCAATAATTGGTCAGCCCAATGTCGTTCTGACCAATTTGAGCAGCTAGTTTGTTCTCTCTCTCTCTCTCTCTCTCTCTCTCTCTCTCTCTCTCTCTCTCTCTCTCTCTCTCTCTCTCTCTCTCTCTCTCTCTCTCTCTCTCTCTCTCTCTCTCTCTCTCTCTCTCTCTCTCTCTCTCTCTCTCTCTCTCTCTCTCTCTCTCTCTCTCTCTCTCTCTCTCTCTCTCTCTCTCCCTCCCTCTCCCTCCCTCCCTCCCTCTCTTCTAAAAGTACATAATAAAAGCCAAACTGTGTGGTTAGTAATCGATGCTACCACAGTCATGATTGCATGGGGAAATGGCCAAGGACTTTGGCAATGAAACTGACAGATAATCTGGATTAAAAGAAATGTAAATTCACTTTATTCTGTGGCATTTTTATTTTCACTTTGATACAAAATATTTGATACATTATCACTTTATTTTAAATATTTCAAAACGACTTGACCAAATCATAGAAAATACTTCTATTTTCATGAATTAATCAGCTGCACATACATTTCTGTTGCAGGGGTAGAATATCTTGGACACAGAAATAGCTAAGTCTGAAAAAACAGCAGACAGATAAAGTTTTGATGTACAGGCTCTGACTGAAATCTTTTGTAAGCTAGATTGTCCCTCTGAAGAAAGACCTCCCTTTTAAGTGGCCACTTTTCTCAGGCAGAAAGGGTGGCCGTATTAGAGGGGAATTACTATTTTAAAATTGCACCAATAAAATTTGAACTCATTCACTAGTGTACATTGAGTAGAATGTTTCCTTTGACCATGGATGGATGCCTACCTGACGACAGTCTAACCCAGTAATAGTGGCTGCTCTATAGGGACTGGATGCCTACCTGAGGACAGTCTAACTCATGGATAGTGGCTGCTCTATAGGGACTGGATGCCTATCTGAGGACAGTCTTAACTCATGGATAGTGGCTGCTCTGCACGGACTGGATGCCTACCTGAGGACAGTCTAACCCAGGGATAGTGGCTGCTCTATAGGGACTGGATGCCTACCTGAGGACAGTCTAACTCATGGATAGTGGCTGCTCTATAGGGACTGGATGCCTATCTGAGGACAGTCTTAACTCATGGATAGTGGCTGCTCTGCACGGACTGGATGCCTACCTGAGGACAGTCTAACCCAGGGATAGTGGCTGCTCTATAGGGAATGGATGCCTACCTGAGGACAGTTTAACTCATGGATATTGGCTGCTCTATAGGGAATGGATGCCTACCTGAGGACAGTCTAACTCATGGATAGTGGCAGTGGCTGCTCTATAGGGACTGGATGCACTTAAACTGGCCAAAACTGGCTGTAGGCCCTACCTCATCTGTTTCAATGTTTTGACTGTTTTCAGCCTTAATTAAAATAATTTGAATGAGAATTGTAGATGAGATTGATCAAGATAACATGCCCAAGGTCAAAAGTCTTTACTAACATTTATTGAGCACTTTCTTTGAGCCCAATCCATGACAAGAAAAGCTGTTGACCTGTGTTAAACTCAGTCTCACTTCAAAACAGCAAAGGGTTAACAAAGTAACTAAGTGCCTGCTGAACCCAGGACATCCACATGACACTTCTTTTTTACTTGAAATCTGTTTTAAGAGCAGTGTGGACATACCCAGACATAGATTTATTGACACCTTCTTGCCACAGGCTGGTAGCAGTCACACTCTGATGCTTCTTCACCTGGTGTAGCTTGGCGGAGCTGGTGTGCAGCAGTGTGCAACACACAGTTTGTGCATTACCTATTTTCTGCTGGGTGATTGGTGCCGACGGTTGCTGGTTCGAACCGGAACCCCTGGTCACGAAACATACAGAGCAGACACTGGAACCTGGCTCCTATGACCATATACGAGGCCATGAGAAAGTGGTCACAAAGACAGAGGATTGCAATCTGAAGGGTTAAATTACAAACAAGACTACAGACATGGACTGGTCAATCATGGTGTTAATAATGTGGCAATATGAAGGAACACATGTAGTTACATGAGCAGATTCCACGGCATGCAGTCAAACCTGGCTGCAGTAGCAAGTGCTGAGAATTCACAGCAGTCCATCAGTGTAGGCTCACAGTGCCTCCTCTTTCACTCTTTTAGCACCAAATTTTGGACTGAGTCAACAGCTATACTTGACACGCTTTGACCTGGTCTATATTATATTGTGAAGCTGTTGTCCTGGCGTATTAAATTCTATGTAACTATAGGCATGCTGGTACTTGAACGAAAGGTCTTTTCACAAGGAACATGAATCTAGCACCCTTATTATAATTCGTAACAGTTAATTTTGAGTAGTTTAACTTGCGTCACACTTGGCACTGAAGCAGTCAATCTTATCAGGCAATATTTCAGTAGCCTTTCAAGGGTAGTGCTTGTTCATTATACCACAGCTGACCACTAGGGGATGTTTGACTTTACACGTTCCATATTTTTCTGATTTGAGTTTCTTTCTAATTTTTAGGATTTTATTTTAAACTCTCTCAGGACTAGAAATTCTGAAGCAAATCCCAACCAACTGTCTGTAAGCTGGCAGAATGACAATGGCAGACAACCGTCCATAACACTGAACCCACATAGACTGAAACCTGCCTTCACAGACTACCCTCTCAGGAGGACCAGATCATGGTCTTTCAAGTGGTCTCCTGTAGGAACTAGATGAAAAGTACAATGCAAACTTTTGTAAAAAGTTGGATGTTCAAGACAGGTGCTCTACCATTGGTGTAGGCTCTCAAGTTAGGGACCATTGTATTTGATTGAATCAAAATTTGTCAGTAGTGAGTGGATTGTAAGTTGATAAAGCTATGAGGGTACAGGCTGCGAATCATGTTCTGAGTAGTTACCAGCTGAAAACCCTTTAATTCATTTGGGCTAATACAGCCTATGTCAACACTATACTGAAGAACATGTGCAATATGGACAATAGTACTTCCATATGTATACAGGTTGGACAGTGACAGGATGGGTTATGGAGAGAAAGTAAGAGTTTGGACTGTCAAATAGGATAATGGCTACCAGGAAATGGTTCTGGACAAAAAAGACACAAATGCAAATGAGTAATGATAACAGTCTTAACTCTATCACTGCCATATTTTGGACTGAGTCAACAGTTTTCCTCAGCAGTTCAGGGACCCAAAGCATGCTAAGGAAAGCTGTTGTCCTGACACATTATATTCTATGTAACTACAGGCTTGATGGTACTTGAATGAAAGGTCTTAACAAAGAACACGAATCTAGCACCCTTATTATAATTCATAACAGTTCATTTTAAGTAGTTTGACTTTAGTGGCAGTGGGCACTGAATGAGTTAATTAATATGTGTATCAAGGCACTGCTTCATGGGAACATGTCAAATTTGTATTAATCTCCATTAGGCAGTATTCATGTGATTGAGGATTCGTTGGAAATGTTAAGAGCACGGGTGAACGACAAGAAAACATGCAAGCAGTAATTGTAACAAATATGATCAAACAATTCACCACACAACTGATGGAATGTAATTGAACCCTTTCCCATTGAAAACGCCCCCAGCTACCACGACATAAAAATGTCTTCAGTTTGCACACATTTGCCTGTAATTTGATTTGTTCTAGCCAGCGTTCCTACAATGTTTGCAAGAAATATTATACAGAATCATATGCCCTGGGTCAACAGTATGCAGTCCAGAGCATGCCAGTGAAAGTTGTTGACTCAGTTTTAGTTTGACAAGGAAAGAGTCAAAGACTCTGATAAAAATGTAATGGCAGTTAAGTCATATGCTCAGGTTGTAGACCAGCTGATGTGTCTTATTCAGATAATAAATGTAGTTTTTTCACTAACTATGAACTATCACAGTGATTAGTTTGCCAAAGCTGAATCTCATGATGTAAAGATATGGTTTGAGACCTACAGCCATTAGATGGACCCTGGTGTTTCACAAGCATGCAGACTAGAATTAGGGCCTGTATTTTTCCGTTTCAAAATGAGTGTTTTTCCGTTTTGGGAAACTACAAATTCCGTTTCATTTCCGTTTCACTAATTCTAGGGCTCGATTTTAGCACTGGTCAATAAAAAAGGAAAAACAGTTGATCTTATCGCCTCTGGAAAATGTTGATCCATCGACGAACGGCAAAGTGACTCCATTATTGTTTACTATGTACGTTGACAGCCTCCACCTACAGAGGGCGCTATTATCATTGTACCTCTGTTGCGCGTTATATCCATATGCCATGCAAATGAATGGATATGGTAGTAATGGGGTCTATAGCGCGCAGGTGACCGGCCTGTCGTTAAATTTGCTCCACGTGGTATCGATAACGCCGCAGACTCGTCAAATTTGAATCCAAGTCCGTGTGTTTTGCTTTATGCGATGACATATGTGGTGATTTTGAATTATTTGAGTGGCAAAATTCACAAATTCCGCTTAATTTCCGTGGCATTTGCCGATTTCCGTTCCAAATCATAAATTCCGTTTGAGATCATAGATTCCGTTAATTCCGTCCGTTTTCCGCGATCGCGGAAAAGTACTGGCCCTATAGAATAATATCTTTTGAAAGCAGCAATGCGCGGGCTGATATGGAATAGCATGGGGAGCAGACTGCTTCCTGATTGCTCTGTGCTCAGAGATATCTAGTCAAATGAAAACACATTAAGTCTAAAACTCAAAATGACAAGAATTCACTGGTGAAATTCAGAACTTAAGGAGGACTTATTTATTACATATTTGGATGGAAGACAACGAGTGCACACAAGTGTGTCACCATCAAGCAATGGGAGAGAAGGAGTTACGGCCATGACTGAAAGTAGCCTTCAAACAAGCACCAACTGGAAATGTGGCAACTGATCAACAAGTTCACCAGATGGGGTTGCACAATAAGACCACAATAGAGGTCTTCCACTCAAAAAAAAAAGAAAGAAAAAGAAAGAGGAGAACGGACACCGAAGCACAAAGTCAACATCGATTTATGGCCAGTGGGACCATGAAAGAGTCAACATTATGCCAATTGATCAATATAAGGCGGTGGTACTGTAGAATGCAACGCAAGACAGCGCCCCACAGAGGCAGGCCGTCAATGAAGCCACTCACCCTACTGTAAATATAATTTCAGCAATTATGACAACCCAGCTGAAAAAATAAGACTGTACAGGTGTAGTGAATGTGTCATTTGATCCAGCTGAAGTGTGTTAGCTTGCACTATAGGCAACTGAGGGGCAGGAGGGAGCTAGAGCGAGCCATTCTCTTCAGCATTCGACTGAACTAATGGCTGGAAAAACCTCAATGTTGGTGGCGAAGCTAGCGAAAACAAGATGTAGTTCTTTGTATCACCACACACTGCCCCAACGTGAAATCTATAGTCACGCACAGAAGGTTCAGTGCATCTGGGCCAGCAATGGCAAGGCTAGTGTGCATTTCAAACTGCGTTTATCTTCATGTTTGCTACCAAGCCGGCAAAAATAGTCACTCAACAGCCGTCAAATTAGGCTGCCTTGACTGGCTCAGTGGTCTGTATGCATAGAGCTTTTGTTGTTTTCTGAATTATTTGGGTTAAATTAAGTCATTTACCCTCAAAAATAAATTGGAGGTGATCACTTAACGACCCTAGAAAAGGGTATTCTAACGTGGAGCAAGTAAAATGCTTCAGTCACTAGATGGCCCCATCAGCACCAGTAAAGATCACCTGACATCTCCTGACCAATCAGATTAGGTATACATACACAAGAGGTATTAAAGTGACCCCCTTTGACAACTGGTGTCCTCTGGTGGTTTAATTTTGCTACATGCTTTTCCCATTGGAACTAATAAGTCACAGAGAACCTCCCTATACCAAACACCCTTGGGATCAGAAAAAAGTGTTAAGTATAGTGAGGTGTTCAGTATAGGGAGGTTTAATAGCATTGAAAGTATATATTGTATATATTTGGGTTCAAGAAATGGTGTTCAGTATGGAGAGGTGTTCGGTATATGGAGGTGTTTGGTTAGAGAGGTTTTACTGCATCCATGAAAAAAAAAAAACAAACAAACAATAAATTGCTTAACTCTTTCAGTGCCAAGTTTAGGACTGAGTTACTCAACAACTTTCCTCAGCATGCTTTAGGCACATTACATCTAAAGTGCACTGAGGAGAGCTGTTGACCTGGACCATTTAGCTCTCTGGAATTACTGGCATGTTGGTATTTGAATGAAAAGTCTTTTCGCAAGGAATATCAATCTAACATCTTTATTATAGTTCAGAGTCAGTAGTTCGGCCTTAGTCGCAGATGGCACTGAGAGAGTCGATACAATTTTCTAACTTTCTTGACAAGGAGCCACCATCACAGAGATTCATTTGATCAAAACTGTGCTGGAGGCTTCAAATTCTTTCTTCCTTGAATGAAGACGGAGTCTACATTTATGACAGAGTCAACAGAAATCCTTGCTGTGGCTTACCCTGCTCCTAATCAATGTCAAGGAAAGCTGCTGCCCTGTAGCATATTATCTGTACCAGTCTCATTCACAATTCTCATTCAAATTGTGGGGCGTTTTTTATACTATTTGGAATTAGTTAAAAACATTGAAGTACACACATTTTACCTCAATCCGGTTTTGGCCCATTCCAGTGTTACAGTGCCGATCGAGCTGTACCATAAGCTGAAGACCTAATAATTTGGAAACGGTTTGAATGATTTTACCATTGCTAGGTTGAAATATAATGGGAGCATCGAGTCATAAGAGACCAACTGATGTCACATCTTGACGCTCTGCAGACACAATACACGGCATTTCTCCCTATGCTCTGGACACAATGCACCGGCATGCAGTGAACTGATGAATGATGTTGTCTCATTGCATATTATTTTTAATGTCAAGAAAGAAAACAGAAACAATGGCATTCATGACATTGGACACAGGCTGGTAAATTTTACATATGCTGGCTGACAAGTATAAAATCTGTTTGCTCCACCATCTATTTGAATACTAGACCAAATAATTTCATTTCAAAAACTGTTTCATAGAATGCTTCGATATTACATGACGTTGTTTGCATGATCGGCATCTGCCATTTGTAAAGGACATGATGATGCAATAATTTCTGCTTCCATGATTTTCCTCTTTAAATTTCTTTTCAGTTTAATTACTTGGCCAACTGCTTTGATATTGCATACAGGGTCACCTGGGCTCATACAGTTGACATTTTGGCCACCAGGTGGTGGTGTTTTATTGTTCTTTATTACCTTTTTTTTCAAATCAATTTTTGTTTTATTTTCCTCTTTATGACCTGAACAGCTACACCAAATTGTTTCAACTTATATCAGAATCTAAACTGACTAAAGATGATGAATGTTTGTGAAAATGATGAGCACATGAATATGTTTGTCCTTCGAAAACCTTGTAGGATGTGAAACTTTGGCACCATGGGTCAGTTGAACTACTACTGCTGTGCAAGTATAAAGCAGTAATAGACTGCATATATATTGCAGCAATCTACACTTGCAGAGGAAGTCAATGCCAGTTAACAGAGCACAGGATCAACAAGATCCTCTTGTTAAAAAGACGCATGTCAGTATATCAACATCAGGTCCCAAAGGGTTAACGATCTGATGATGCCACAATCAATTTGTGATAATGCAGTAGTAACATCAGTTATATAATGAGGCTAATAGTAATTATCATTCTGTGCTAAATTGAAATTTACAGGTTTCAACTATGGAAAAATTTTAACTCTACCTTCCACCAGCATATGACTAAAAAAATTTTAAAAAACCAGGAGCAGCTTGTTTAACCCATTCCATACTATGGTGACTTGCCAGGCAGTGCCAGAACCACTGTCTTAATGACTATAGGCAAGTTGGTACTTGAACGAAAGCCACTTTCATGAAGAATTTTAATATGCAATTGTCGTCTTAAATCCAGGTAAATATATGAAAAAAATCAGGAACTGGTACGGAAAGAGTTAAAAGATTTTCCACAGGTACAAATGTACTCACTGTATCCATTACAGAATGAAATAAACTGGTAAAAAATTATGCCAAACATGTTTCCCTTACATCTATAGAGGCTCTCTGCTGTTCCAAGTTTTCATGTATTTATTGGCCATTATGGTAAGACTGCTCAAGACGTGCAATCTACAATACACCAAAGTAATTACCCGAGGATGGAGGTCACCTACATCTAGATTTTCTCACTTTTAAAATCGTGGGGAACACTAACTAGCACATATGACTGCCATGTCTTAATTGCCTTACAGTGTGTGACATGTATTTCAGTCAGAGTATTTATTTCCCAAGTAATGTTTCCGAGGAACACTGTAAACCTAAAGACTAAAACACTGAAAAACGATATGTACAGCACCTGCACAAATATATTGGTTAATTCTGTTGGCAAAATGCTGAGTGTTACATGTAAATAGTTGAGATGTCTGTGCTAGCTTGAACCTATATAATGTACACATGCATATTATATAAATATATAAACTGATATATGTATATATATACATATATGTATATATATATATGTGTATATATATATATATATATATATATATATATATATATATATATATATACATACATATATATATATATATATATATATATATATATATATATATATATATATATATATATATATATATATATATATATATATATATATATACATAAGCTTTCTCTTGTATTGCATGACATGCTTCACCAGGCAATATTTAGAGATATCAACTTTCATACTTGTGAGTCACTAATTTGCTCGGTTCCAAACTAGACTATGATCTCTGACCTGCAGTTCAAACAAGAACTCCCTCACACTGTAGGTCTGACACATGATCAGGCTTCCATGTGTTGTGTGTGGAGGGCAGGTGTGTGTGGGTGGGTGTTGGGGAGGGGGGTATGGTGATATGATTTTTATGTTGCAACTTTGGAGGAGTCAGAGCTGAGTTGGAGACTGAGTGAGAAGCTTTGCTCAGCAGGTACTGAGCACAAAGCTGAGCTGAGCTGTTCTGGGGCTCAATTCTCTTTGCCATTTATGTCCAAACTACACACTACCATTACAAAGCATCTCTTCCGACTTTACAGGTCTTGTGACCTTACAAACAAATTATGTCAAGGTCATTTATATTACATAACATTCTAACATTGGACATGGTCTATATATCTTATAAATCTGGTAAGTCTAATCTAATTACCTTGCCAGGTATAGAATTTTGTATCTTAAAACAATTTCCATCAAGTTATAGGGGGTACGTGCCACAAGTATTAAAAGCAACTTAAATAGACTTTGACCTCCTCCACAATTCCATTAGGTTTCATGAAGATCTATAAAAAATTAACGATGCTAAGGTGCTCACAAGATTTTCACATTTTGACCCATATATTACAAAATACTGCAGCTGGCGCCACCCATATCGGACTCAACCTAGATTTTTATACACTTCATAAGTCCTGAAAGTTATATGATGCTCACAGAACTGTGGACTGTACCGGACTCATAAGCAAAAGGTTTACGGATGGGTGGAAGGAAGGACGGACGGCCAGCGGGATGGATATGAGTGATTTCATAAGCTCTGCGACCTTTGGTCAGCAGATTTAAAAACAGTTGAAATCCTATCTTTTTTGGAACAATTTGTCAGAGCCGCCCAGAGTTGTGCCGCAACTGTCTGTGACCTGCATGTGATAGAGGGTGATCCAGGACAACACCCAGGGAGCCTGACTATTTCAGGGCTCCTCTGTTTTACCACCTTCACGCTAGGTGGCAGCAGCGCATGTACACAAGCACACATGCTCATACACTTATTCAGTGGTAAAATTAATATTAATTAATAAACATAATGGCTAACACCGTAGAACCCCTTGGCCGCCCACAAAAGGGATCTGGTTCTCGTATAGTGCGCAAGAATTCCATGAGAATTGCCCCTGGTGACCTTCAAATTAGGTCAAGGTCACTGTCCTTTAAACTTGATGAAGACCTTTACAAGGGTAATTACCTATAAATGTTTCATGATCCTAGCTATTCTGGTTCTCCTCATATTGTAAGAAATTCATACAGAATTGACCTAGGTGACCTTAAAATTGGGTCAATGTCATTGCCCTTCAAACTTGACCTAAGCTTCTTAAAGGTTGATCAACTACAAAAGTTTCAGGATCGCAGTTTATCTGGTTTATTCTGAAATCGCACGCAAGAAGGGACACTCAGATGGATTCACAGATTCACACACAGATGCAGGCTATAGCAACACCCTCAAGGCCTACATGGGCCAAGGGGTAAAAAAAAAACCCTCTCACATTACCCTGTCACACATATATGTTTCAGTGTCTGTATTGTAAATTGCTTTAATTTTGCTGTATTCTTATTTTTGCTGATTTCGCTAATGTCACAAAACTGTGACAATAAAAACACTGTCAAATAGTTATTAACATTGTTTGAGTAGGAATTCTGTCCAAAATAGTAAAATTAAAACTTCAGTAAAATGTCAAAAGTACAAAAACCATGAAATTTTAAACCCCTGAAAATAAAGTAATTTACAGTATAAATGCCTACAGTGGATAAGTACTTGTACAGAAGCTCCCTGTCACATATTTGTCTTTAAATCTATCAATTAATACCAGACACTAGTGAAATTTTGCACAATATTCTTTCAACTATTTTTTTACTCCTTTCTGAGATCTATAAATTTCTCAGCATGTAGATTCATCATAGCTGCAGGTACGAAGACTTACAAACATATTACTAATAGACAAAATGAAATAGGTCCAAAAGAGTCAAAATGAGTGGTTATATAATCAGCTTTCAATGCTGCACTACTTTGTTGAAGATGAAACCCCTGTTTGACTGATATTAACACGTATTTCACCAGCTGCTCGGGTCTTCTTAAAAAAATCTGACAAGTCAATTAACACCAATAACAGCTTTTCCTGACCATGTTCCTCTTTAGATTGCTTTAACCATTTCCCGATGAAAGAAAACAGAGATCACAGCATCCTATGGGGCAGGTTTGCTGCTTAGGAAAGTTGACGACTTGGGGTATGCAAAAAGCCTTAAACTGCTAATTACTGCTATAGTTGCTTTCACATTCCTGTTAAACATAATAATGGTGAAAAGATTCCTCATAAAGATACCTTCCATTCAAATATCAGCAAGCCTAGTCTAAAGCAAAAAGTAGTCTTAGTCAACAGCTTTCCTCAGGACACTGTGCAAAAATGTCCTGAGGAAAGCTGTTGACTCAGCCTTACATCAGTGCTTTAAGGGTTAATAAGGCTCATCCATAATTCTCATTAAAAATCTGTTTTCATTAAAATTAATTTGTAAAAGCAATTGACATACAGTGAAACCTCATTATAACAACACTCAGATATCCGACATGTTCAATATAATGACACAAATTTTCATGGGAAAAGGTTTATTTTCTTTGTTATTTGACTCATTTACCTGACATATTCAGTTATCCAACACATTTCTTAGGGAACAGTTGGTGTCATTATAACTAGTTTTCACTGTATATCACAATTCTACTTCCAGCTCATGTGGCCGGTTGAAAGGGGGGGGGGGGTTAAATGGTGTACCAAGAATAGATCATCACAGCTTGTACAATTCACAGCCCTTCAAACAATGACAAAACATAACTTTGTTGTATGATTTACTGACAAATTCAAACAATTCAAGCCTTTAAGCTGCTGGAATCCAAAGTTTCACACTTAACTGCTGCCACTCGATCTTATTACATGTATTACAATCAAAATGCAATTTATTAAGCTGGTCCTGTATTTAGTAAAGCAAGGGATAGTTCAACATTTTCAAGCGAGTACACCAAAAACTTTTTTTCATTAAACCCCTCCCTCCCCCCCTCCCCCCCCCCCCCCCCCCCCAAAAGAGTACTTCCTGAAACTTGAAAATGATGACTGCCTGGTTGGGGAACCAGAATCTACAAAAACCTTGTTCCACTTTTAGTTTTCAGTTGAAGTATTTGTGTAGCAGTAAGGTTTGTGGTTACATAAAATCATCATTTTATTGCAGCTTCTCTCCCTAATGTCCCAGCTGGCTGGCTGTGAAAATGATCAAAATGCCACACCCTAAAACTTGTGTCCCGAACTGTAGACCACACTGTGTTGTGAAAACGTACGTTTAACTGGTCATGTTCATTTCAAGTTAATTCACAATGTAGTTCATTCAGTGTTTTGTCCGTAAATGAAATCCCATGAAAGTGTTACAATTTTTCCTGTTATATGTTTGCACCTGCTGCACATAATTTCATAAACCACACCAGGTAGCAAGAGATACCTACACATGTGCACATTTCACTGTAAGCAACTGGGGTGTGGAAAGATAGGGTTTATTTGTGTATTTGTGTTTTTTCACTGACATTTCCCCTTTTTTCTGCTTGACACGTAAACTGAGCATCAGGCCACAATTCGATGACTGTATGAGTTGCCACTGTTTAGTAATCAACCAGCCAAAGTTCAAACAGCTCTTACACTGATGTTTCTCATGTCAGGTTGTCCAATCTCCTTCACAAAGTCTGACAAATCAATTAACACAAATGTGGCATTGCCCATTGGCTTCCCTGAACTGGCTTCCTCTTGGAATTGGGTTTTCCTTCTGTTCATGTTACAAATTTGAACTAATATTTCACACACACGAAAAAAAAGATGAAGGTACAAATGATAACACAAGCTATAAATATTTATTTACCAGGCAACTGGATTCATTCGTCTGGGCAGCCAGTGTTTGCCGGGGACTCCACTCCCTTTACGTGATTGCCTTTAGAGTCCCTGTGTATTTTCTCATCAAATGAAGATTTTTTTTCCTCCCCTTTTTTCTCTTTGCGTCTGACCCTGCAGGTTACTGTGATTGCTATCAGCTGCAGAAACAAATGGAGAAAAAAATGGATGGCTATACGGTAAAGGACCGAAGCTGAAGTGCGGAGATTACATACAGGCCAACCATATACACAGGGATGCTGACAGCAACGCGTGGCAAAACAAGTCAACAGAAAACAGCAGCAGTCTATTCAGGCGCATCAGAAATTGATTATCAACCCAAGCTGGAATATTGCAATTAAATGCACCATTTCTTCCCTCCTCATTTTTTCAAAAGCTATAAAATTGCCATAAAATGTTCTCACAAGTTCCCCGCTATGTTGCCTTTTAGTTTCGTAGCCCATTTTCAATATACTGAGCTGCTCATTTGGCCATAAAAAAAATTGACAGTTAAATGAATTTTACGCTTGTTTAAAAACACAAATCCAGGATCTCTGAAAATAACAAAACATACATTTGTGTCCCACAGGGAATGATCCGAATCAACACAGAACAGAATTGTACTTTAGATTGCTCGATCTCCTGAACAGAAAGAAAAGATCCATCCACTTTTCTGCTAGGCAGACATGACCATCAGACCATTGCCCTCAAAGAAATTCTCCGTAGGAGGCAGCAAATAAAGGAATAAATCACAGACACATACATTCTTGACAAAATGTAATCACTGGAATGACGTCAGTAAGCACTTGGCCAATACGTGCCTATTCTGGACATATTTAGGACAATGTTCTTTATCCCTTGACATGGTACTATCACAACTATCAGATTTAATATTTACTGCAACATGCTACCATCCAGTTGATCAATTTTCAAGTTGGTTTGTTTATTCATCAGAGATGAGGCTGACCAAGAAGAAAAGCAACTAAAAATCCTCCCACCCCCTTCTGAAAATGCCAATTTTGAAACTTTCTGACCAAAACAAGCATGCTTTCTTTCAAAAAGTTAAAAACAAAATTCACTGAGTTCAGTGAATTCTCTGAAAAGGCTCATGTCACATTCATTCATTTTTCTTATTCTTTATGCAGTTTTTATTTCATTCATTCATTTTAACATTTGCTTTCACTGTTAATTGTTGCTTTTTTATTTTCATTTATTCAGAATTTTCTTCTGGGCTTTTCTTGATTTCTATGTTTCAGTCACTATTTCGTTTTCCTTCCTTCCTGCCTTCTTTCATTCATTCCTTCATTCCATTTCTGTCTGCACCTTTTCTGTTTCATTCATTCATTCATTCATTCATTCATTCATTCATTCATTCATTCATTCATTCATTCATTCCACCTCCTTGTTCTACTCCTCTTTTCAGTGTCTTTTATTTTTTCTTACCTTCACAAAGGATTCAGATTTCTGACATCATCATCATCATCATCATCATCAATCTTGTGACATGTTCCGTAACTAACTATGCCTATTTGGTGTTCATGGCATCAGTGCCCTCTTTAAACTCTCCTTCCAGTGAACTATAACCAGATGACAATCTAAACTTTTTTTAAAAAGGCAGGACTTACTTTTGCCCCCCCCCCCCCCAAGCTTTTAACAGTTAAAGATATGAAACATACATTTACGATCATGTATAGTTATACTGATTATCAGAGCATTTATGGCACGCATAAATACATGAAAACCTGAAATACTAGCAGCACAAACTAAATGCATTGAAATCACTTTGTGCCCAAGGCCTTCCACATAAACTGTGCTTCAGTGAGGCACTCTGGTGGGAAAATCTGAAACTAAAATTTTTGGCTTAATTATCTGGGACATTACAGATTTATCTTATCTTTCCTACATGAGCAAAATTTGAGCATTTAAAGTTTATCAGTCAACATAGAATGGCTTTAACTATGGCAGTCATCAGGTTCCCTCACATCAGTTCATCTGCAATGCATCTCAGAGCAATGCACATATTGAATAGTACAATAAAATTATTACTGATATAAAGAGAAACTTGACAAACCAAATCAGTAGGCCATTTGAGCACTATCAAGTCTGGTATTCAAAGAACAAAGTCCTATTCCGTGCCATCACTGAAAAACTGTACAGTTGTAAATCATTATAACATTTATTTTGTATTTAAAGGAACAAATCATACTTATAAAATTAGAAATTGAGAAGAAAGTTTTAGGGCCTTATGTAAAATTGGGTGATCCAAGGGGAACCAGCTTAAGACTTTTTTTTTTTTTTTTTTGGTGCCATTAATCCTCGGACAAGTCATTCTGCCAATTGGCAGCAAGATGTTATGGCTTGGACTTGGTAGGAGTGGGGGTTGAGGGCAAGGGTATACCTAACACCAATGAGAAACCATCTATTGAGAGACCTCCACCTCCAGGGGCCCACTTCTGGACCTGCCCTCTGGTTGTGGTCTCAAAGAAGGGCCCACATGACTATATGTATTCTATAACAATGGCCCACTTTGCTATTTGTAAAGCAACATTCTTGTGGCAGGAAAACACTAAAATAATTTGTTTAGTAAATTTAATACAGAATGGGGGGGGAGGGGTATGATACCAGGTATGTGCCACTCGGAAGGCCCCTCTTTTGAGTGATATTTGCCTGACAAAGGTCTAGTATTTTGCCAAAAAGAGCCTAAAAATAATAATTTTTTCTCTTTTAAGGCCTAAATTTTGGGGAAATTGCCCTAAGGTCAAAGTTTTCTCCTTGGAGCACTTTTCACACCAATTTTGGACCAGATTTTTTAACTATTTCAGTTAAAAAATTCCCTGAGAAAGACCTGTACAGTAGATCCTTTCTGTGAAAAAGTGCCCAAACAAAGGGTGGGTTTTTGAAAGGTTAACTCCTTCAGTGCCAATCACATCTGAAGTCGGTCTACTTACGTGAGACAAGTCTGAATTATCATTAGGGATCCCAGATGCGCAGTCCTCGTGAAAAGGCGTTTTCATTCAAGTACCACTACCAGTATGCCTATGGTTCCACTAATAGAGAGAATACCCAAGTCAAAAGCTTATTGCGCCCAATGCGCGCCGAGAAAAGCTGTTTACTCAGTTCAAAATTACCACTGAATGGGTTAACATAGGTTTACTCGAAACTGTGCCCACTTTTAACGGAGTTAAAACTTCAACTAAACGCCTAAAATGCAAAAATCATGAAAATCCACACATTATCTCGACGTTACTCCACTTGAATCAAGTTGAAGTGGGCTGAGCCACTCAGCCTTGCATTTGCTGTGAACGGTCTCCTGCCCTCTTCCCTCACGCTCCCTTCCACTTCACCCGCACGGAGCCTGCAGGCTCATGAAGCCGCCCCTGCCAAGTGCCCAGGTGAACCTACCTTCATGCACATCGTTTATTGTCAAGTAGAGAATTCATTCTGTTTTTTCGCCAGGCATGGCCAGGACAGGTTGCGATGCCAGTCGATTTCTAAACTGATGAACGTATTCCCCGTTACCGTGTTACGCTGACTATAGGTTGGCCTACGCCCACTGACAAAAACTTAAAAGGGTCACACGTGTTAATTTTGTGTGATCTCAACCCCGGTGCCGGCGGTGGCAGTGCTGATCGTACGTGCTCGGCTGTCGAAACCCAGCTGGCCCAGCTGCGCGTAGCTCCAAATTTGTTTTTCAAAAATTGTCATGTCACGTGGTTATAACGTGAAGGGTGGGCGGGAAAGGCCCAGTTTTTCGAATGCATTAGCTCAGTGGTATAACCATTCAAAAATCGTGATGTCTCTGTCAGAATCAAGATTCTGCAGCTCGGCCTAAGCGAACCCATAATAGACCTGCGGCATGGAGGGCACTTTGGGGGTCATACCCCAACCCGTGGTATAACAAGTTACAACCTATATTTTCTTTTAGGCATATATGTCCTCTTCATGAAAAAATAGGTTGTGGAATCTGAAAAGCGTTTTATCATATATATTTCTGCCCGTTTCCATGACAACCTATGCCATTTCTGAGACAACTCAAATTTGTCCTTAAAAATAATAACTTTGGTGATACTGCTTGTGGAAAGGCTAAATAAACACTAAAATGTGCTCAATTGCTCTAATATAGTCACAAAATACAGAGTTTGTTCAAAGTGCCTAATTATCATATGTTAATTTATGCAAATATATGAAATTTACATCGAAATTAAGATTGTGCGACGGATAACATACTATATTTACTAAGATATAGTTTCGTTTATTTAAAAAATGGCAAAATGATTAGGAACAGTACTCATACAAGTTTTATTTATCATGTTTATATTAGTATACCATATGCATATTAATTAATATGCTAATATGGCTATCATTTGTCATGTTTGCTTAGGGAACCGTCATTACAATTGCCAATACAACTGATAAAATAAAATAGTACACTGTACCATGTATTCACACCTACACGTAATTTACGGTGAACCATCCCATGAAGTCCTGCAACATAACTAATGTATCTCTGGCATCAAACTATAATTCACAATGCCTTTTAGTAAAGGAAAACAGTATAAGTACATGTACACACTAAATACAGAGCTGATCAATGATGGTCACAGTTTGGAGATTCTACGCCAAGATTCAATCATCCTCATCCTCATCATCACTGTCTGTTTCAGTGTCAAAAGTGTCATTTGCACACTCATGTCCAAAGCATGCACATAATTCTGTACATTTAAGTCCTGTCTGGAGGCAATGGTACTTTTTTGCGACAGTACACTCAATATCGGTGCAATACAAATGAGTCAGGTTGCGGACTTCCAGCGGGGCTAACTCCTTGGTATACATCAAAGGCTTGAGGTAGCCATCATGAGACATTTCCCAGCCGTTATCATTGGGATCCCACACTTTAGGGTTAGGAATGTGACTGTTGTATTGTGTCTTTTTGTCCAAAACCACTTCCTAGTAGTCATTACGCTATTGCGCAGTCCGAACTCTTTACTCTCCATAAGCTAACCTGTCCCTGTCTAACCTATATACATATAGAAGTACTATTGTCCAAATTGCACACGTTGACACAGGCTGTATTAGCCCAAATAAATTAAAGGATCTTCGGCGGGTAAGTATTCAACATGTTTCGAAGCCTTTTACCCGTACATGTCTCTCTGAGTAGCGGCTCCTTGTCTAAGCTAAATATTCAGCAAAGACAACCCACATAATAATGGATAAATATGAACGTGGCAAATGATGAATTAGCTAAATGCGTGAAGTTTTGCTTATAAATGCAGACCTTCATTATGAAAGAAGATTACTGTCAAACAAACTATAATTACCAAATTTGTATAGTACAGGTTCAGTTAAGAACAATTTGACTTACCCCTGAACCAATATGTACCCTCTCTAGCTGGACAGCTTATCCTAGTTAAACCATCCGCCAGTGCTTAACTGAAGTGGAAACAAGCTGGGGCATTATATTCAGTCCCAGTGATTATAAAATAAACAGTGACAGCTAGACCACCTCTTTAAACCAAGGGAAAACCTAACAAGGACTGCAACAATGAACATCCTGAACCAGAAAAGTAAAACCAACTCCATGATGACACCAAACAATAAGATCTATTTCATTGCCAACCCTAAGTCAATGTATCAAAGTAATGTGTCAGCTTTGTGACTTTTGAGAAAATACTGTCAATTTTGAGTATTTTTGTTTTTTAATATTGAGTAAATGTGCATTTAGGCATGTCAGAAAAGAATTAAAGTCATTAGCATTTATGCCGAAAACATGTTATCAAAACAATTTTTCTTAACAGGATTTTAAGTACAATTAGGCAAACATATAACTGTCGTAGGCCGCTGCTTGCTACCGATAGCCCCCCCCCCCCCCCCGGGGGGGGTGTTAACCTGACAGAAAACATGTAAGCCTAAAATGTCTGAAAGTGAATACTAAAACAGACAGATGCCAAAAGATAAAGCTAAGTAGCAAAACAGACAAGTCTAAAAACTGTATATTATTGTGGCCAAACTTGTTAATAATATTTGGATATTAACAGTAAAATTATAGGGCAAGTCAGAAAAGAATGAAAGTCATTTGTATTTCAGTCAACAGAATGCAATGAAAATATTAACCAGATATCAAGTACTATTAGGCAAGCTTGTAACTGTCGTAGGCCGCTACTTCCTACTGATATCCCCTTGGGGTTTAACCTAACAGAAAACAAGCTAGCCTAAAATGTCTGAAAGGTGAACATTAAAACAGAATGATGCCAAAAGATAAAATTAAGTAGGCCTACCAAAGCAGGCAAGTCTAAAATCTCTAAAATTATTGAAGCCAAACTTTGTGACCATCTCGGGATATTTACAGCAAAATTTGTAGAAATATTTGATCAAAAGTACATCTTTGAATCCTTCTGACTCAAGTTTATTGTAACTAAAATTTGGTTCTGGATGCAAAGTCCAGAAATTTAGAATAAATACGACCAAATCTCAAAATCTGTGAAAAAAACGTATTTTATCCAATAGTATCCGAAATATTACTGTCCGGGAAAGGATAATTAACTACTTCAAAATTAAACTCATCTATTTTGTGATAGACTTGAATACAAAATCTGTCATTAGTGGCCTGAATATCCAAGTCCAAAACCACATCTCTGAAACCATCTGCATTGTTACCCTCCAAAGGGATATCTTTTGGGTAAATTTCTTTAGCACTTTCACTGAAATTTTGTACATTTACACAAACAATGTCATCAATATATCTTGCGTTGTTTGATAATTTTGTAGCCATTTGAAAGTCCCTTTTCATCAGTTTATCCATATACTTAAATTCAAGCCAGGTTAAATACAAATCTGCCGGTAAAGGGGAGCAGTTGCAACCCATTGGAATGCCTTTTATTTGTAGAAAAACCAATGGTCGGCATTGAACAAAAGTATTATCCAAAAGAAATTTTATAGCATCTATCAAAGTTTCAACAGTGAAAGATTTAACGTTATTTTTTCAATATTTATTGTGTGACCAATATGCTTTCTTTGTATATGAGTTAATACTAATGTATAGTTTACCATTATGGTTAAACATTTTGCTTATTAATTCTGAAAGTGAACTTTTGACTTCATCTATGGGTAAATTTGTGTGCAGTGTAGAAAAATCAAAACATTTGACATTTTTTGCTTTTACATCTTTGATTTTAGATACAAACTTGGAAGAATTGCTTATATTCCAAAAACAATTTATTTCACTGTTTCTAGAAATTGCATTACAATATTTAGGAAAATGATTCCTAATTGCAGTCAAACACAATTTTCTGTCTTTTGATAGTTGTTTTGTTGTACATTTGCAGCACCGGCTATGAATCTAGATTTCAAAGGGTTTTTACGTAATTTGGGTTTCCAGAACAAAAGTGGAATAGAGGAGTCCTCTTCAAAAATTTTGATCTTGAAATTCCTTTTCATCTCATCTTTATGCGTATCTATCAAATTATCAATGGATTGTTTGCGTAATTTATATACGTCATTTCCTCTTATGTCTGAAATATTGTTTGTACCAAGTTCTTTTTTCAAAACATCCAGATAATATTTTTTGCAGATGATCCCAAGATTGTTCCCTGCCTTATCTATGTTAGTGACTACAAAACTTTCTTGTAGCTCTTTGACTGCTTTTGAAACTTCAGGTTCTTTTAGATTAACCGTATTGAAATTCTTAATGTGGGATTTGTAACGATAAATTCTTTTTTAAAGACTTTTTTCAAATTTGATAACCATCCTTCAAATTTCTGAAATTCCATTTCTTCTTTCTTTGCGCATTCCATACAGTAGGAATCAAAAGCATCACATGTATCCTGAAAAATACTGTCAATGTTCAACTTGGGACATATCCGAAGTTTTGTACCTTTTTTCATAATTTCTTTTAAACTTGAATTTTGTATAATATCCAAATTACCTGTAAATACATGTTTGTGGTATTTATCAACAAAATAAGAATATTTACTGTTAGACATACAGTCACAATTTTGATTCGCTGCGATATCTTCAAGAGTAAATGAAGCCAGAAATTTCTTGTAATTCATGATACTTTATCCAATATTGTTGCCATATTTATAGGAAATGATGGGGGGATCTTTTATTTTGCACTCCTTGGGAATCATGTTTCGCACAAATTTCAATTTGAAAAGGGACTGAAAGTTTAGTGAATCAACAATTTTGTGTTTGAAAGGAATGCTGCAAAACATTTGATCTAATTTTTTTTATCAGAATCTGGTTTCCGAATATTTGTTGTGTAAGCGTACACAATTTCACAAAAAATTTGCGTTAATGTATGTTCTGAATCAGTAAGATCCAAATATTCATTGATTTTTTTATGTCTCGAAATGATAGTGCTTTAAGAGCTGTATGTAATTGATCAATGCCATTGTGGCACCAGATGGCACATTGGTATTGTGCCCTTTTCACATGTTGCTCAAATGCATCCTCAGTGGGCGATAGTTGAGCAGCTGATCGGTCTGTGGTGGAGGCAAGCACATATCGTACCTTAACCTATAACCTCTATGATAGACTCACATGAAAATAGGTACAGAACGATGTTCGGAAAATTCGATGTTCCCAGGGATGAGGGATGCCAACCAGTTTAAGTGTCATTTCTGTCAAAATCCCCAGGAACACAAAATAATTAACTTAGAATATAGCATTAAATACTCAAGTTTTGATGAGGGACACACACCGTAAATTGGTCAATTTTTTTAGCTAATTTCAGGGATTGTCTCTGCTGATGAGAGGCAGTTGGTATCTTTGTGTTGTGAAACACACTGCTAAACTTAAGGAAGGTGTCGACACACAGCATTCAACGACGTGAATCGGGTGCAAATCGCGAAATATCCGCAACCCGTTAATATTCATTCTGCAAAACGTGAATATTTTACCATACGAAACGTTAAATTGTGTCTGGCGAAACGTTGTGAAACATATCATTATGCAAAACGTGAAACACGCATATTTTTAAATTTCCTGGACTCTGAGATTTAATTTTAATGCAACATGACGCAAGGCAGATTTATCTTCATTCTAGTTCTCCATGCTGCACCAACGTACTCCATGTAAAACAGACCTGTAGTGATTTTTTTTTTTTTTTTTTTTTTTTTTTTTTAGTTTTTTTTTTTTTTTGTTTTTTTTGTTTTTTTGTTTTTTTGTTTTTTTGTTTTTTTTTTGTTCGTTTTGGTTTTTGTGAAGTTCCGTGAGTTAGTTATCATATAGCGTAAAGATTTACTGAAATATAATGTAGGCTAACTGTAGTTTGTCGTAAGCGAAATGTAAACTAGAAGAAGCCGTATTGTTGCCGATCTGGGATGGTGCTCCTCCGAAGACTCACTTTCAAGCGACTCATCTTGACATTTTGCGAATCAAATTTCACCTGAGACTGTGTGACTACTGTAACTAGTAGTGTAAGGAGAAGCCACACAGGACTTTCACAAGATCCTGTATTCTTCAATGCGGAGTGGCTTTTTCCTTCCAATACAAGGCACACTAACGAAATTTCTTTAATTATCTGTAAATCCTAACCAAGTAGTAAATCCCTTTTCCCTTCTAATATTCATAGCTGGCAAAACTGAGATGAGCTCCTAAGGAACCTCAAAACAATTCAGGTGTTCAAAAATTTTGTAAATCGTGACAAAATCTCGTACGCCGCCCTGTATTATTATGGAAAAACTGGACTTCCTGAAATTTACCATGTCCGAATAACTGTTGTCGTCTTACTGAACTTATGTTTCTGAATGGTTTACAGATTTACCAATGTGTGCCTGCGGAGCGCCTGCGGAGCGCCCGCGGAGCGCCCGCGGAGCGCCCGCGGAAAGTGGCAGCCGTTTTTTACTGAATGCAACTTATATTGCACATTACGCTGAGTAATTTCACGACCATTTCAGCCAGAGATCACTGTGAAAACAGATTTTCTGAATTTGGTGATGCTGTTGTGGTTCAGCCGGGGATCGAACCTGGGACCTCTCGCACCCCGAGCCAGCTTTTTGCCATCACGCTTCAAGTCTGGACGTTGAGCGCCAGGGCGTAACACCGCCTGGCTGTCACTATACACTGGCACTGCGAACAAATCGACAGACTGGAATGTCAAGTTATTCGACGGTGTAAAAAACTGTATCCTAAAAGCAAACAGATTTAGTACAGATAAATTATCGCCCCAGAAGATTTCGCCAACTTTGTTCCTTTATCTTTATAGGCCTATACCATGCGACTCTATTGTCGTGAATGCAAATGTAACCAGGCTGGTTTCTTGCTAAATCTTAGAGATATAGTGGAACCATGGAGAGGGATTCATAAAAGCTTCACAGCTTGTCTCGGGATCCACAGTTCATATGAAATAAAATATGTTTAAACGAACCATCTCTTTGCAATTTCACCTCAGTAATGGTGTAAATAACCCACCTGAGGGTCAGACATAGGCCTAAATGGAACTGTTTCAAGTCACGTCAGGTTTACAGACATGTTAAACATAGCATGTTCTTTTATTTTTATTCATTCATCTTGACTTGGGCCATGGCCTGATCTGTCTTGGCCTTCTAACCCCTAATACATGTCAACCAGTTTTGGAGAGAAACTTTTTTTTGTACATATACCGTGTTATACAGTGTCGTACATACATGATTCATAGAGACATAAAGCACAAAACACATTGGACAGAATGAAAGGTATTTACTACATTTTGATAAATAAGTAACCTTGCAAGATAGACATGGTATTTACAGAGTTCAGGAGCACGCTCCATCCCTTGCGGAATGCCTGGTCCAGTCAAGAACTGTCTTGGTCACTACACGGTTCCCACCAGTACTCTCCATCAGATACAGAAAGGTATTCTGGTCATCAAGTTCATTAAAAGTGGGGTCATAATTTGATATATTTGACATTAATTTGGTACGCAAGTGGGAGTACTTTCCACAGACTAGCAAGAAATCCTTTTCATCCTGGACGAACTGACAGTTACAACGGTTAAAAAACCTGTTGGCAGCTGATATATTAATATATCTGCCCTTTTTTCAATGTGTAAACTGTGTGCACGTATTCTCAATTTTGTCAGGAGTCTACTTTTCTAACGTTTATATTGTTTGTCAGATTTTCTGATGGTCCAAAGTTTTATGTGAATTGTCAGTAGGTTCTAAGTTTGTTAGATACCTTCTCCATTCATAAATTTTAACCAGGCAGTGCTGTATAATAATTCTAGCTTTCCTTTAATTCCCTTATACTTTTCTGCATATTTTTGCCCCCTGCATTTTCCTAAATATTTTGTAAACCACAGTTTTCATGTAGTCTCTTAATACATTTGACCCAGCAGGGCCTATTGCTAAGTAGTATATTGTAGTTTTCTTTCAAACATTTTGAGATGAAACTATATCATGGTCATATTCATGTAAACTGGACCAGTATTTAAGGCAGTGTCATATACTAATAATCAGCAATGTGTATAGTCCCCAAGCTCACCACGTACCGCTGCGTTGTAGGATTTCCGATGAACTCCTAACAAAAATATCTACAGAATTTCATGTGCACCGCTTCTATTGGTGCCTTATCACATAATGCCATAAAATTGTGGTTGTTCATGCTGTGGAACAAGTGAGGACCCCAGACTTCACTTGCATGTCAAAATGGGTAGCCTACAATGAGTGTGTTGATGCAAATTTAATGTTAATTAGTATTAAAGGTATGCCCCGAAATTTAAAGAGGGCCTTATTACTATTAGCCTTCTCTTTCAATTTATTTCGCGCGGCTGTAAAAGTTCCAGCTGCTGTAAACTCTATGCCTAGGTAACAGTAGTTTTGCACTCTTTCAAGTTGGTTGTATGTGAAGGATCGTGGCAAGAATTTATTTCCTCCTTTATTAAATACTGTAACTTTGTTCTTATTTAGATTTACAGTAATTAGTTTCCATTTCTCACAATACATGCAAAGTCGATTGAGAGAAGTCTGGAGCCCCTTTTGGGATTCGGATAGCAAAACCTGGTCGTCGGTATACATCAGACAGCTGATTTGACTATCCTACAATTGTACAGGGTCAAAATCTTTGTTAAAAATACAAGGCAGGCCATTAAGAAATAAGTTAAATCGAGAGGGGCTGAGAACACAGCCCTGTTTGACCCCAACATTTGAAGAGAAACTCTCTGTGTAGCCATATTCTGTTTTGATGCAGTAAGTTATATTAGAATACATATTCTGCAAGAGACTGAGTAAATTCCCTCCAATACTACATAGTAATAGTTGGTAGAACAGTGGCAGTGCTTGCTTCCACACCGTGTCGAAGGCAGACACATGGCCAGTTGCACACGATTGTGTTAGCCTTGGGCTGAACCCAGAGTTAACTCTGACATGGAGGAGTTGTGAAATCCCGGCTTGACTTTGGGTTAATCCTGGAGTCATGTGACACCAGCTGGTTTGCTGACGGTTCACTTAAGTTTCACAACATGAGGTTGACACCAGATTCATTAAATTCCCATTGTAATTCTTCCCCCACTGGTCCGCATCGAATGAAACTTTGTCCCACTTTGGTCATTCTGGTAGTGTACACTGGTACACATGTACAAGCGTGAACATATTTCTTGTCATTAAAACATGGCTGGAAAAGTGAACTATACAACATTGGAAAAAGAAGCGCTTTCGGAGTTGGTTGGGGAACACAGAGATACAGTTAAAAACAAAAAACAAAAAAAAAACAAAAGATGATGGCAGAATGGTGAGAAAAAAAAAGAAAAAGTCTGGGACACAATAACGATCAAATTCAATACAAGACATAGCGTGTCAAGAAGAACAAGAAAGCAGTCGAGAGATGCTTGGAAAAACATAAAAAGAAAGGCAAAGCAAGGAGTTTGATAATAAAAAAAAGGAAAAGGAAAAAAAAACAGGAGGAAGAACGCAGTCTGTTGGAATGTCATCCATGTCCCAAAAAGTGGTCAAACTCCTTCCACAACAAATCTTCAGTCTCACAAATGAATTGGATGATGATGTAGAATTGCATGGTCATGCTGCCTCAGTCGGAAACAAATGAGGCGATTAAAGCTCAATTTTCCTGTATACATTTATACATATAGACACAGGTTGCTACGCTGATGAGGAATGGTAGGTCAAATAAGCATTTGCATTCGTCGTCACACATAATTGATTTCAATGACACATAAGTTCTGTAGTATGTATGTATGTATGTGTTTATATATATATATATAGGCCTATATATATATATATATATATATATATATATATATATATATATATATATATATATATATATATAAACACATACACACACACACACACATATATATATATATATATATATATATATATATATATATATATATATATATATATATATATATATATCCTTTTCGTAAAATAATGTAAAAATGAAAGGACAACAAAATGATTCCTGAACTTGGTTCTGTGGGGAAAAGATGTGCTGTGTGTGCAACAAGCCAGCGCTCTACTGCAATTCTTCATCACCCTGCTAACAGTGCTTATATGTACTCCTACGAAATCAGCATCACCACTTCCATAGAACTGCAGTGATGTCAAAAGCTGGAAAACTGGGGGGGGGGGGGGGTGATGGAACATTCCTTTTTCTGCACACGTAGCAACTGTCTTTCTACCAACTGTAGAATGTCTATAACAGCTTGGTTTATCAAGAGAAAACGGGAGAGAAATCCGTCATCATCGTATTTGTGAAATGGATTACTTCTATCCTGCAGCATATCTTTGTCTTCGTTAACAGCCTTTCAAGCATTTCATGGTTATCTATCCACTCCAGATAGCAGCCATTTTGATCACAACCTATTTCTCTCACGGACTTCACATTCACCTTCACAGTGACCAGAACTCTATCAGTCTTATGTAATAGAAACACACAGAAAACAACTTTTATTAGGTCTCCTTGGTGAATCATACTTTTAGCAGTGGTGTTAAACCAATCAGAAGTCATGTTCAGTATTAACTCAGGGTACACCCTCACGTTGACACAGCACCTGACGTGTACAAATGGAAAAATATCAACCCCAGGTTGAATCCAGAGTTAACTCAACTCACACAAAATTGATTTTAATATATTATTTTGATTTTTTTAAACATTATTTCATAAAGATATAAATATCTATATATACACGTACGTACATACATACATACAACAGAAATAAGGTGTCATTAAAGCACTGACGTCTGCAACTGGCCATAGTGGACAAAGCATGGAAACAAGTTCTGTCTTGGAAGTCTGTAGACTTGCTCAAGTCTCACTGGACTGTCCTCCGTATTCTATTTAAAATCAAATTCATTGCCAAATTAAATTTTAAGTAAACACACGTCGTAGCTTTACCTAGCTGATTGGCGTGGAACGTGTATATAACCAGATAACATTGACTCCAGATGATTAGCGCCGGGCGGTCTGCACTGTGTTTCTTATCACACAGACAAGCGAGCGGTCATAACGCACTCCTCTTCAGAAGCTGTTAAGTGAGCTACTGTGTAATGAAGGATTAAGGATTGTCTAATTGCAGTGCACCGCGTCAGGCAAGAGGGTGTCCGGTGTCGGCAGCCGGAGGGAGACGGTCCGCTTTGTCTCGCTTGAGTGGCCAGTGACTAGCCATGCATTCATCGAAGGCCACTTTCCACTCGCAATGATAATAGGATTAGAACTGACCAGGACTCAATAGCTGCTACTGTTGAAACCGACACGGCGGCAGTGTCGACCAGTTAAAAAAAAAAAAATAGTAGGACCTACTTAATAACACCGTGTAGTTGGCATAATATTATTCAGTTAACTTTGTGGAGGGGAAAATGTATCGCACTTCTGGGTGGGACCGCGGGATGGGAAAATAGGGACATGCACCAGGGACTTGTGCAAGTCTAGGAAGTCTGCTGATTTGTCAACCAGGGTTTTGAATGTAAGAATGTGGTCAGATGCTCTCGACTTCAGGAAAGCTATTTGATTATATCGGGAATGCAGTTATGTTTCTCACAGAATTCAGAGAGACTCGTGTTTAAAATCAAACAGAATAATTTCAACGGGTTACTTGAGACTGCAATACCCGGGTAGTTATTTGGGTCATTTTTGTTTTTCTTTTTATGGATGGGAGTAAATGAGTTGTCTTGCCAAATATCTGGAAAGTCGCCAGTTATGAGAATTTTATTAAAGATACCAGTAAGTATCAGTAATAATTTCATTATGGATGCCATCTTTGCCTGGTGACTTTTTATTTTTCAGTTTATTTATGGCCTGTGGTACCTCGGTTTTTTTTTTTTTAAATTCTGCAAGCAATTTGAAATTTTAGCTTGGCCTGATTCGGATTTTACTTGTCTGGCTGCCTGGCTAGCAGACATGCTATTTCTTGAACCCTGATGCTGCATGTGACACTGTCATCATGAAACAATAGCTGAAGAGGACAGTCAATGCACTTGCAGTATAATGCATGTATTCATGGTCATGAAAAAGTATGTAATTTGCAGGGCTTGCCTTTACGCAAGCCCAATTGCCCGGGACGACTAAATGATCAGGTAGGACTTGTGAAAATGTTGAGCCTAACAGGAATTTAACCCATTACCTGTCCAAACATCATACACCTAGATGTTCTGTGGCCATGTGCGGCTTGCTGTCACGTGCACGTGGGCTCTCTGTTGTGAAATCAATTATTATCGAATAAAAGGATGTGTCAAATACATATGAAATTATGCTGGTTTTGAAAACAACGAATATTAACTTGACAAATTTGGCTATTGTTTTGTTTCGGTAAGCAATTGTATACCAGAATGTACTTCGTTTTGCGACATAATTCCCCCCCCCCCCCCAGTTTTTACCCAAGTGGGAATCTGGGAGGCCATATATTATTCTTTTGTAGCAGATTTATGCATGGACAATCTTTATATCTTGTGAGTTAAGAAAAAAAGTAACTTGACTAATATGTCACTCACTATAGGACACAATTTGTGTCCTGGGTTGGGCTTCTGTTTAGCGTATTCTTGGCAGGATAATAGGCCTACCCATGCAGACACCTTGAAAGTAAAATGTAAAATTGTTGATCTCTGCATTTTATATTATGATGGCGAGACGTTCAAATGACCTTTGGCCGTTTGTTGATAAAGCCGGGACGCCCAAATGCCATTCGCTTATTTGCTGATAAAACTTCTAACGTTATGTGGCTTTTAATATTACCTGATTGTGGGTTGAGGGGTGGGGGCCGTTAGGTGGGGGTTGTGGGATGTGGGTGCTGTGGGGTTTTGGTTTTTTTACTACAATCCAATAAACTGTTATGAATCACCCCTTCAAGACGGCCGGAAATATGATCATTCCAAATGTTGAACTGTGGTTTACTGCTGTGGTTATGTATAAATGTGAAATTGTTGACTTGTAGCGGAATTCTGAAGGTCTAAAGAGACTAACGTGGTATATATATATAAATATATATATATATATATATATATATATATATATATATATATATATATATATATATATATATATATATACATACATACATACATACATATATATATATGTATGTATATATATATATATATATATATATATATATATATATATATATATATATATATATATATATTGTATTTGTGTCTTTTTGTCCAAAACCACTTCCTAGTAGTCATTACGCTATTCCGTAGTCCGAACTCTTTACTCTCCATAAGCTAACCTGTCCCTGTCTAACTTACATACATAGAAGTTCTATTGTCCATATTGCACACGTTCCTCTGTAAAATTTTGACATAGGCTGTATTAGCCCAAATAAATTAAAGGGTCTTCAGCGGGTAACTACTCAACATGTTTCGGAGCCTTTTACCCGTACATGTCTCTCTGAGTAGTGGCTCCTTGTCTAAGCTAAATATTCAGCAAAGACAACCCACATAATAATGAATAAATATGAACGTGGCAATTGATGAATTAGCTAAACATGTGAAGTTTTGCTTATAAATGCAGAGCTTCATATCAAAGAAGAATACCTGTCAAACAAACCATAATTACCAAATTTTCATAGTACAGGTTCAGATAAGAACCATTTGACTTACCCCTGAACCAATATGTACCCTTTCTAGCTGGACAGCTTATCCCAGTTAAACCATCCGCCAATGTTTAACTGAAGTGGAAACAAGCTGGGGCATTATATTCAGTCCCAGTGATTGTAAAATAAACAGTTGCAGCTAGACCACCTGCACAAACCAAGGGAAATCCTAACAAGGACTGTAACAATGTACATCCTGCACCAGAGATGTAAAACAAACTCCATGATGACACCTAAAAAATAACAAAAACATGCTATCAAAAAAGTGATATATATATGTATATATATATATATGTATATATATATATATATATATATATATATATATATATATATATATATATATATATATATATATATATATATATATATATATCAATTAAAATTAAACCGTTTGTCCTTGGCCTTCCGCAAAAAAAAGGACCAAGGCACAGGGCATAAACGGTCATCCGCGTCTTCCGTGTGCTGATCTCGGGTCTATCACCCAGGCACCGTTTCCCAGCAGGTCAAGCTTCTCACTTGATTAAACATTCCAGCGAACGAGGAAACCAGGGCAATTTGCCAGGTGCTACACTCTAGACAAAAGAAACGCTCGATATCGTCTTGCGTGTAATTAGTAAACAATAGAT
This sequence comes from Hermodice carunculata, assembly GCA_964020975.1. NCBI lineage: Eukaryota > Metazoa > Annelida > Polychaeta > Eunicida > Amphinomidae > Hermodice > Hermodice carunculata. The sequence goes on from OZ026627.1 coordinate 77,546,170, forward strand.
GTCTTTTGTTGAACTTTGCTCTGTGTCGCACATGCGTCCAGCTAGTGCCCGTCGTGGTTTTGTCAAAACAAACGCAATTAAGCCACGAAGATGGAACAGCACAGACCTGTCAGTGGATTTGGATTGTGTGGGTGCATGCATGCGCTATTCATTTTGTATTGCAGAATTTTAAATGAAGTTTTCATGGTAAGGTACACAACATAAACGTAATTGTCTCATTTTCATTTTTGCAGGAAAAGTTATGGCAGAAGTTTTTTTTTTTTTTTTTTTATCACAGGTCTATCCGAATAGGGACACACGACCGCTAGCAAGCGAGGGTGAGAGAGACGGAGCTGGTGGGCACCCTGCAGAAAGTTTAGTTTAAACATATTTATTTATACTGGATTACCCTATAGTACATGAAATGACTAATATAATGGGTTCTCCAGACATGGAGAAAACGCACAATATATATACAGTACATACAGGACATTACAAACTATGTTACCAGATCATTTGTAAATATGTAAAATATGAATTTCGTAATATACAAGTAAATCGGGGTAGTAATACCCAGTACAGAATATATGGTGGAGATTGCAACACAAGGCATATAACTATTCACTCACTGTTGACAGGGGAAATAGGAAAACAAAACCAACAACAGTAATTGGAGCAGGTATACAAAAAAATAAGTATATACATGATTACGTCACCAAGAGGTTATACATTATAATATTGACAAAAAAAAGGCTTTTTCTGTTTAACCAGTAGGTCGCATTAAAGTTAAAAAACAAAAGGTCTGCTTTCTGCTATATAATTTTGAACTGCATCGAATATTTGTATGTTCAGGATATCTGGTAATTCCCTGCTGCCAAAAAGGAAAATACGAAGCAGTCTTTCGTAAGCGATATGGATTATCAAGTTAGGATGAACACCCGGAGCAATGAGCGGTATAGTAGTATCGAGAAGTTTTTTTCTAAAGGGAAGATATTTAGGACAAAAGAAGAAGAAATGAGAGATATCTTCAGTGAGGAAAGAGCAAGAGCAAATAGGACTTGGAATAACATTTACCTTACAGAGGTCAGAGTTAAGCCTAGAGAAGCCCAGTCGCAGCTGGGTCTGACAGATATTCAGGTTACGTTTACCATGGGAAAAGAAGACGGGCACATCGTCCACGGCTAGTAAGGTTGCCTTGAGTTTGGATTTAAAAATTTGAAGCGAAATGCGAAATGGAATTCCGAATATCTGAAGGAAGGTCGTTCCAAAGTTTGATGGTGTCGGGGAGGAAAGATTTGTTAAAACGTTGAGTTCTGCACTGGGTGGTGCGTAATGGACTGGAATGGCGCAGAGCTCGATCAATGTTAGTAGGCGGAAGGAGGTTGGAGAGATAGGAAGGAGTAAGATTATGGGTCATTTTGTAAAGTAGGATCAATTCAAAGTATTTACGTCGGCTAGCGAGGGTAGACCATCCGAGTTCATGCAATAGTTTGATATGAGAAGTGTGTCTTAAAGCGCCAGTGCATATTTTGGCCGCCTCATACTGGACAGATTCAAGTAACTCTGTTAGGCCTTGCCCACAGTTATCATAAAGAACACATCCATATTCTAGGATGGGTCTTACCATGGAGAAATACAGCCTGGCCAGGGCTTTTCGGAATAGTTTGAATTTAAACCTACGGAGAAGGGCAAGGCGATGGCTAGCTTTATTGACAATACGGGTTATGTGAGCATGCCAAGATAAATTACTGCTAAAAGTAATAGCAAGGTGGGTGTGGGAATTAGCCTCGGGTATAGTTGACTGACCAAGCTGAACAGGTGGATGATGTGGTTTATTGATTTTGGCAGAAAAGACAACAGATAAAGATTTAGCAGCATTGAAAATGACTCGCCATGATTTTCCCCAATTTTGAATATGAGCAAGATTGGTATTCAAGTGTTGAGAAGATTCTGTTGGATTTTGAACAATTTCGAGCAAGATTGTGTCATCTGCGAAGAGTCTTACGTCGAAGTTAAGGTCGCCGACTAGATCGTTTACGTAAGGTCGCCGACAAGATCGTTTACGTACACCAGAAACAAGAGTGGACCCAGTATGGATTCCTGGGGTACGCCAGCTTCAATAGGCAGCCATGAAGACGCTTGACCATGAATAATCACACGTTGAAAACGATTTGATAGATAACTTTCAATCCATGCCACGATATTATGAGCGATACCTAGTTGACGAAGTTTGAGTAAAAGGCCAGGATGCCAGACCTTGTCGAAGGCCTAAGATACGTCTAAAAAGACCATACGGGCTTCATTAGAGTGTTCAAGGCCCGCGTATATATTGTGAACAATATACACAAGTTGATTTATGGTAGAATCGTCAGCCTTAAAGCCAGAATTTTTGGATGTGAGAAGGTTATTGTCGAATAAGTATTCATAGAGAGCATTAAAGACCAGTCGTTCGAAAACTTTGGACACGTTGCACAGTAAGGATCTAGGACGATAGTTACTTTTTATCTGCTTATTAGACTTTTTAAACACAGGACATATATTGGATTTCTTCCAAGAGTCTGGAAAATAGGAAAGGTTTAGCGAGAGTTTAAAGATTTTAGTCAGTGGTTTGCAAATAGACTCAGCCGTATTTTTAAGTAAGATGTTCCCAATATTGTCCGAACCAGACGCAGAGGTAAGCCTAAGGGAGGAGAGGATTCTTCTTACACTTTCTCATCAAAGTTTATATCATATAAGCGTGCCTCTGTACGGAAAGTAAGTTGGGGCAGGGGTGGGGCGTCAATGTCGGGAACAGTTCTACATTGGCTTGTAAAGTATGCATTGAAAATGTCACACTTTTCTGTTATGCAAGACACAATTTTGTCATCATCGATGATCGGTGGGATATCTTCGTGGACTTTGCATTCTAGAATGGACTTCTAGAGGCTCCACCACTGCTTAGGATTAATATCATTTCCATCAAGTTGTCTGCGCAATTTACAGAAATATAAGCGAATAGATTGTCTAATTAAGTTGACTACTCTGTTCCGACACTTTTTGTACAGCTAAAAGAGCCTATCAATCTTAGTGTTAATACCATAGGTATAGGGGCGAGGGCTAAGAGATATCCTCTTAAAACGTTTCCATGCTCGATTTCTATGGCGAATATGCTTTTTAATTTCTGAGGTTACTCATGGTTTGTCCCTAGGCCGAATAGTAACTTCCCTGTATGGGACGAATTCTCTGGCAGTGGATAAAAATAGGTCGGACCAGTATGACACAACATCGTCGACCGTATCAAACACATCGTGACCAGTGTTCCATGGGGCGGAGGAGAGAGCAGCACTGAGGTCTGGGAAGTTCGCCTTTTTAAAGTTACATACTGGCCTTTTAAAGGGTGTGTCCTTGTGATGGGAGAGCGAGAAAGAGCAGAATACCACAGAGTGGTCAGAGTTAGAAATGGGAGCAAGAATACCACTATTTAGGACAAGTCCAGGTGAATCGGTAATAATTAGATCAAGTAGACTATTTGAAAATTCATTGGTTCTCGTGGGTTCATTAATAATTTGGAAAAGATTGTGTCGGGATACAAGGTTAACAAGAGATAAACCAAGCTCGCTGTCGGAATGTGCGGAGTTCCAGTCCTCACATCTATCATTAAAGTCACCAGTGACTACAAGAATAAACGGGGATTCAATCGCAGTGGCGACTGAAGTGGCCAAAGATTCAAGAAAGACATCACGTACTTCGGCAGGCTGGCCAGGTGAACGAAAGTAATTTCCTATTAATACTTTTCCACGGAGTGTGGAAATCTCTATCCAAATGCATTCACTGTAGTCGCTTTCTAGGTCAAAACGTCTCAGGCACGGAAGCGATGAGTTAACAAAAGTCATAACCCCACCGCCTCTACCTTAACGTTGGGAGGTTTGACATTCAGGAGAGTATATTTTATCTGTGCCATCACCATTATATTTCCTAACCAACGCACTTTATTATACCAGTGACTATATTTAGATATTCAAGAGATATCACGTTGCAAAATATTCGAGTTTTGGGGAGCATTTTTTCTCTGCTCTTTTTTTTTATTATTGAGAAATGCCAACATCCAAAATGCCATTTCAGGGACAATTTAAATGAGAACATCATGGACAGAACATATTTAACAAAGCATAAATGAGAAAATACTCAGTTCCAATGCGGGACAAACACCGTAAATTGGAGACATTCATATTTAACTGCGCTCCTGCTCACTTCCTGTGTTGCCGGGGCAACAGACTGATGCTTCCACTATAATCAGGGTAGATTTGTATTATATACTGCATAAACATCCATAAATAACACCTTTTCAACCAAAAGAGAGCCCATTTCTAATCAATTTAGGCATCCTTTATGTTTCAAATATATGTTAATACATTTTCTTAAGATTTTTCTGTGTTTGTGTTGTTCATTTTCTTGAGAAAGTACTTTTGACCATGCTAAATACATGGTTCTGCCCTGATGCAGGTGGCTCCCTCTTTTGCTCAGTAGGTGTTAGAGTAGGACCGCATTTAGATATGAACACATCCTATTGGTCAAAATTTCAGCTAATTTGAGGGACTGTCTCTGATGATGAAAATTCTGCATGCATGAACAGGAATAACAGAAACCGTTATTTTTGGAGTGTCGATACAAGTACCAGAAATGAGAACGCATGAACACTAATTGCATGTAGGCATCTGGCTCTTTGAGTGTTCAAATTAGGAGGCAATGTGTACTGAAGTTTTCTACAGTTTGGGGGATGGCAGGCCACTGACAATAGATATCGCAAGCCATGTTTTTCATAGGCTACAGTGTGAGTTTCATTTAACTTTATGATGACCAGGTGGCTTTTGGTACCTGGGAGAAGTAACACATAGGAGGTAGTAGGGATAACTCTGCAATTCCTCACAAAATATAGGCCTAAACCCAAAAGCAAGGGATCAATTCATTTTTAGTTCATAAATTGCTTTTGTGTTGCAGGGTATTGTTTGTGTGTGTCAATTTTGAACTTACTGGCTCTTGGTGTCAAGGCGCTTTCCCAGCCTACATCAAGAAACTTGGTCATTTCATTGGGAATAATGTTAATACAGTAAGTTAAAATCTATTCCAGATATGAATAATGAATACTATAGGTTCAACAGACAAACACACGACGGATCAACATAGGCTACAATATGCGTTTCGTATGAATTTGTGGTGACCAGGTGGCTTTTTGTACCTGGGAGAAGTAACACATAGGATGTAGTAAGGACAACTCTGCAATTCCTCACAAAATATAGGCCTAAACCCAAAAGCAACGGGTAATTTTATTCAAGTTCATAAATTGCTTTTGTGTTGTAGGTTATAGTTTGTGTGCGTGTGAGTTTTGAACTTACTGGCTCTTGGTGTCAAGGAACTTCCCCCAGCCTACACCAAGAGACTTTGTCACTTCATTGGGAATAATGTTGATGTGATAAGTTAAAATATATTCCAGGTTTGGGTTTTTAAAAAACAGGATCAATCTATGAGCATATTAGGGTTTGTACACATTCGCAAGTTGAGATAGAAACGGAAACGAGACTCATCGGAGATCAGATGTGCTCCTCCCGCTCCTTATTCGCTTTTCAGATAAAAACGTTAAATCAAATGTAAATGTGTGACATTACTTGCATGTAACATAACCGAGATTAGTTTAGGAACTCTGTATAGCAGGAGAAAGCTTCGGCGATGATGTCATCAGTTTAGCGTTAAAGTCTCAGAAGCGTGCACGCAGGCATTGAGTTCCGTCGCCATGATCATAAAAATCATGCAAAATTCTGCGTCACGTTTAGTCTGAAGCGATCATAATGGTAGGCCTAAGTAAGTTTGTTTCTTAGAGAAAACTTTAGTGTACAAAATTGACATTTTGTTGGTCACGTAGGCCAATTCATGCTTTAATGCTTATTTTTGGGTCAAATCACAGTATATACTACAATTCAATAATGGTTTTAAATATATGGGGCACCTGAGTACGGTGGTGCAGTTCAGAAAACGAAAAAACATATTACTTCAATATAAATTTAATACACAATTATGAGACTGAATTAAAAAAAAAATATGTCAGCAGTTTACATATGACAAAATGTGTTGTTCCACAATTTCAACGTTTGTCTTAATATGCATGAATATTTGAAATCTTACTTGCGAGGCAAATTTAATGTGGTTGTAGCAGTAAGAAAGTTATAACAATTTTGATATCAACTTCATGAATTAATTTTTACATCCCGAGTAATAGTTTTTGAATAATAAATGATGTTTTTGATGAAGTATTTGTCATTTGAATGTTCTGTATATACATTAGTGACAGTAAAAGGAACATTACAGGTAAGCTCATCAGACTGTAAAGTGTGTGAATGTTCCGGACGGCACAATTAAACAGGTAAAGGAAGAAGTGTAACTTCGAAAATGTTTGCAAAATTGAGGAGTTCACCAGTGCTGTTTTAAAGAAAAACATTGCGTGTCAGTACCGTAACAATAGTTCTTGAAACTGGAATGTCTTGTCATTCTTAAATCTACCGTCACCAGTATACTCGACCGGCCAGTGCTCATTCAACATATTAGGCCTATGTGTAAGATTTTTGTTTTGAAGCTCATTAGTATCTCAGTCGTTATATATTTACACATAATGTTCTGTGGTACCAAGAACAAAGGGAAAAAAATGTAAAAATATTTTACTTGATGAAAACTGAGAAAATAACGTGGGAAAGTATACCAGAAAAAAGTAAATACATGTATAACAGTGGATGTGTTAAGCACTGTAAAATCTCGATGAAGATACCACTTGCTTTCACCAATGAATGATAATTTTCATCTTTCCCTAGGGATTTTTTTTTTTTTTTTTTAATTTTTCGGTGCGCTACCATCTAGGAACAGCGGCTCGCCGGAGAGCCACTCAATGCTGTTCCAGTACAAGTTAAATAAAGTGAAAGTCACCTTCGGGTGTACGCCATGTTTGGGGTTCAACCGTTCATGGTACGGGGAAGTATGGTGTAGTAATGATGCTGTCCAGCTGCGTACAGACCTCATGCTGTCTTGCTTGGTACAGTCGTCATACTGTCCAACTTGCTCTAACGTCCCCCACTTGCACAATTTTATTGGTTTAAATCTTATTTCATGCGTCAAAGGGAGTGGGTGGGACGTGATGTGTTCATGTTTTCACCACCATAACTTGTAATATACTTTACGAGGTCTCATTGCTCAATGTATCTTGTTGCAGATTACCGAGTCTTGGAGGTGAAGCCCAGCTACAGATAGCCACAATTTGACAAATGGAGGAAATAAATATAACACCGTTTCGTTTTTAACAGTTCAAAGACAGCAATTTGAATTGCTAATCACTACAGAACTGTAAAGACCTGAAATACCTGTGATTAAAATCTGAAAAAGTTTGGGATTCTACTGGAGAAAATACCAAGTTCTTAAAAAATATTTGGATGAAAGAATTACCTTTATAATGTACATCAAAAGGTCTAGAAATATGCTATCCCGAGCAATGGCCCCACTTCTTCAATTGCAAGACAAAGCTGCAATTGAAAAAATTTAAATATTCATAATTCTTTACAATTTTTAGTAAAAATACTGTTTCTTCCAGACGTATTTAACAGTTTTGAAGAACATAACACTTACTGTATACCATGAAGTAGAGCTCTTATGTATTGCAATGATATTTCACATGATGATACTGATGATGGTGATGATGATGAGGTGATCATGCTGTCAGGTTTTCATTGTCTTACTATCATCCATTTTTATATAGTACAGTTCCATTAGTGCAAGACAATAGTGATTTGTACTATGTAAATTGACTTAGTTTCACTGTGCTGTCATTTTCACTGATGGCTGATGCCCCACATCACAGGAAAATAATTTTGATTAGCTGTGCATCTCCAGAACAGGAATGTCATCAGTTTGTTGTCAGTTTATGCCCACAATATATCAAACATGTACTTACTTAGTTTTACAGTCGTGTCAGATCAGGAGGAACGTGCAAGTTTCAATGCATAGCCTAGTATACTGTTTCACAATAGGAATGCGCTAGAAATGCGCTGAATGAATAATGACATGAACTGCTTAGGTAAACTGTTTTAATACCTTCAGATAAAAAAAGAACCTAAAAAATTATTTTGATGTTATAGTTTAAAGAGAAATATGCTGCACAAGACGGTGAAAGCTTGCATGTCCAGCTTCTTAAAAATCGGGTAGATTTTATATTTTGACGAAAAGAAATATAGAATAAATTGTGCTGAATATTATTGTACGGAATAGCACATGGTTGCACTTTCGAAATGGACTTCCCTCTTCCATCTTCAATCTAGTCGCAAAGCGAGGAGCAAAGGCGCCAGACGGCACGAATTTAAACTGCTGCAACCAGTGGTCTTAATTTTCAACATCTGCTAATCAGATTAAGGGATCATAACTAATGCTTCAGAGACTTAAATTACTAAAATGATACAAGTCCGCGTGGTTAAAAGTCATGAAACTAAACTGTTCAAATCTTATGCTTTATAGTTTCCATTTTTCCTAGTTAACAAGGTGGTCTTGGAAAGGGAGTTAAAGTAGGTCTTCCCTTACATGTTACTTTTTTGTGCAAAATTCAATATCAATGACCTTGACCTTGTGGCAGAACATACATTACGTAATCATGAAGGATGATACACAAATATGTGCGTCTTTCATAACTATTTTTCTTCCTATTTTTTGTAAAATATGACTGTTATAATAGATATGGACTGACATACTTGAGCTATAACAGTTGTTGTTTTGACCTATGACCTCAATTTTTTTAAAAATTTCGTTATTCCAATTTAGGATGCTGTTATAATGGGTTTGTGCATAAGGATATCGTCCATCAAAAAGAACAACTGTATCCTTTGCACGACCCACACAAAATTTTAGGATGAAGTGAAAATAAGTCATTCGGCTAATTGTTCACGTTTTGAGCTTTTAAGGTCAATTATGATGACCTTCACCTGCAACATAATGACTTTCCATCAATGTATTCTTGACTTCCTTTACTTTTGTGAAAGTATAAAGAATTCTAGCTCTGTATTTAAAAAAAAATCTCACAGTTACAACAAATTTGGTAAAATATGGTACGTATATTTTTCTGCATTTTTAACCTTTGACCCCAAAGTTACCAATTTTTACAGTGAGTTTTTTAATCTTGCCGCATATTTATATGGCCCAAGGTGTTGCCTATCAAAGAAAATTAGTTTCATCCCTGGGTTCGCGTGAGCAAGATTACTCGAAAACTAAGAGACTTCTGGATCTGGCCTCTGGACTAGTTCGTGACGTCATGACCCAGTGCCCGCTTGATGGCCAAAAAGGCCCAAACTTTTCAACTTCGGGCACGTCATGGGCAACAAAATTCTTTTGCAAAAAAAAAAAAAAAAAAAAAAAAAAAAGTTATTTTCCGGTGCGAATATGGAAAATTTTCTGCAAAAAAGTGCTATGATACTCTGAGTCCTTCACTTTGAACAAAAAATAAATCTTTTGGCGTTTGGGACCTTTAAGCAAGAGTGGCGATCACTCAAAACGTTAACACTCCTGGCAAGCTGACACTTGGCATTTAACTCTGCCACGTCCCAAAACTGCTTTCGCTGCAACTTAAATCGGCAGCCACAGCATTTTTTTTTTATCACAGATTAACTTGCATGTTTTTATATTTACAAAATGATCACGAGGCTAACATAAGTGCACATTCTAGCTTTGAAGTATAAAACTCAAAGGTTCTTCTCATAAACCAAGATTTGAAAAGGAAGAAATTCTCTTCTTTTCTCTTTGTTAGTTAAAACTAGTTAAAATCATTGTTCTCGTCAACATGGAAAGACATCATGTCATCTTAATTCTCTTCTCTTCGCTTATATTATATAGCCTATAAGCTAGTCGTTGTTTCAAGAGAGAGACAGATAGAGAGGAAAAATTAGTTTGAATTCATGACGTAAGAAATAGGGCTTCTTGTTTTAACATACCAAATTTGGGGTTAAACGGAAAAGCAGCACAGATCAGCGATGAACTGTATTGAAAAAAGTACGGATATATATTTCTGTATAATACAAACTGATGTAGTGTCTACTATCTAAATCGTAATATCTTATTTGAATTCAGTTTGAAAGTAGCCTACATTTCGTCCATCCTAATATCAACACGAAAATGTAAATACACCCCAATACAAACAGCGTGGGCCCCGCAGTAGGCCTACGTATTCTGCATCAGACGTAGAAGTCGCCCTGGCTGCATAACTTTTAGTAGGACTCGCCACGACCCCCGGTGTGTGAAAGCTGGAGTTTGGGCGAGAAGGATGCCTCGATAGTGGATACGGGTCCGAAAGTACTGGCAAGTTTTTATAGGCCTATAAGTGGTAAAAACACCCGACCAGTCACATATCATATCATATCATATCATATCATATCACTATGTTCCCAGATTCGTGTTTTTATGATCATGGAATAGCCCTGTTGTAGTTATTCACTACGCCTACCGCTGTTCCGGCACTTTTATAGCATTTTGGGCATTTTCCTTATGAAATGACAAAACTTTGGTGTTGGTTCTAGCTAATCTACATGACAGGGGCATCGGTCCGCTTGCCAGGGACGAGTGGTTGAAGGGAATTGTAAGTTAAAGATCGAAATACGCTTTCAAACTTTACCCGATGTAGGCCTAGTGAATGGCTTCGCTTTAGGCCTATCATGTTTTGGGGTTGCTTTTAAAGTTGTTCTTCATTTAGGTCTACGAGCACTAGAGTTTAATAATAAAGTAAATAACAAAGTAAAACTAAACACACACTCACATAAACATACAATATATAGGCCTACGCCTAGGCTAAGTATGGGCATTGCGGCTTCTTGCAGGACATTTTCGCTACTTTAGGCTATATCATCATGATTGTTCTTTGTTGAAATTCGATATGTTTGGTGGTCAATACTTATACAGTTTGTTTTAGGATGTAGAAATTTGTAGGCCCCGGCGTGTGTCATAATCATGATAATCTACAATTTGACAAAGCTATTGCGAAGATGGAAGTTTTGCTTAATAACTACATGTAGGCCTATTGGCTATAAATATGCAGGTCTAGTAAGCGAAGATCACAGACCTGGCGATGATTTTTTCCCGGGCAGGTCCACGGAAAGTGGGGTGGGGAGGGTCCGATACAAGCTGGTTGATAGTTGTCCCGGCCTCGTGGGGTCGGGTGCAAAGAAAGCTGTTGACGGCTCAAACGCGGTCGGATAAAGGCTAAAAGCTTCGAATGTGGGTAGCAAGATATACACCTGTCCTGTTTTGCTATCATGGTGGACACAAGTGGAGCTCCCCCCACCCACCCCCTCAATGCGGAAGTTTTGAGAAGTTCTCTCTGGTCATTAAGGCCTACTGTGATTTGTACACTTTTTAGGTGATTTGTAAACTTGGCAAATCGTCAAACTGTAATCCTCAGAAAGATATACGATAATTGTTTGGTTTAGGTCTATATTTTAAGCTCGGAACGAGCGCGACTCGAACCTGCAACTTCTGGTACCAGTCTGTATACTGTTGAAATATCAAAATTTAACCCCCCCCCCGAAATATCCTACAAAAAATTTAGTGGTGCTATGCTCCCAGTCAAGCATTCACGACATAGGCCTAGGCCTACTCTAAGATAGTGATTTGGTCCCACAACGACAAATATGGGGCGATAATTACTTTTTCGGGTAGCAAGATTGATTTTCTACTCAAACTTATCATCATGTCACTGTAAAGTCGCAACGGTTATGTTGGTGCAAGATCTGTACATTCATTCGTTTCCACGGCACTTCTGCCTGAACGGAATTTCCAAAACATTTTAGATATATATATATATTGCTTTGCACGGTCATGTTACAAGACCAAGTCGACAGCTTTTCCTGTCAGGAACATGGTGCAAGTCCATATTCCCGGCCGAGAGAACACCAATATATAGGCCAACAAAAATTACAGGCTATTTGTAATGTTATGTGTGAATTTTACTTTCAATCTAAATTTGATGTACAGTTTGCGTTTACCCCTCACTTCACCTTGATTGGCCGTTTTAATGAAAGAGTTATGAGCACTAACGTTACGAGCAGAGAATAGCTCTACCCCGAAACATTTTTATGCGTCACTGAATGCTTTCTTGGGGGTTTCCCACTCACACTGATTTTGCCGCCTGGTGTCGTAAACGAATTCACGCATAAAATGTTTTGGACAATATTGATGTTCCCGTCCATTACATAAAATGCTCGAGACAGGCTGTGTCCACTCCCATAAGAGCTTTTTGTATTTTTAAGAATGGACAGTCTTTCTGTAAAATAATTTTTTGTCCACATTGATGTGTAACTTGCTGTTTATGCATAAACAAATTGCGGTTGATCCCTTGCATTCTCAGTTAAAAGAGTGAATTTGTGTAGTGTAATTGGGTATTATTCGTGCCGTATAATTTAGTTATTTCTGTCTGTGTGAAAACAGACACATTGTTTTATTGTTCACTAGTGAAAGAACAAACTGTCTTTATTTCCTCCTTTTCATTTGGTTGTATGACGTCAGACAACGAAGCCACGGACAACACCCAGCTCACGTTAACCATTACCCGTCTGTGACAAAAGGCAGACTCCGTAACTTCAACAGGCACCACCTGGGCACTCGCGTGTCTGGAAAGCGCCAAATAAAAGCGTTTGAGAATACCTGATTGTGTCTCCCGTCATACTTTCACTAACGAATGTTGATCGGTTTAAAAGTGTGCATTGCTGGGACAAAAAGCAATGCAAAGTAACGATCGGTATAGATCAAGCTGTGATAACAACAAAAACAATAACGTAATCGGTTCTTATTTTAGTATTGTAAGAATTCCATAAAAACCAAAGAAAAGAAACAAAATACAAAAACAAAAACAAAACAAAACAAAAAAAACAAAACAAAACAAAACAAAAAACAAAAAAACCCCCAAAAATGATAATTCAAATGTATTCTGCAGCATTAGAGTGCGAGACGAAAGACCGACCATGCTTGAAACAGGATCTGACCGGCGCCCAGACTTGCATCTGTGGCCTGAGACCTCCCTCTCCTCCCTGGATGTCACTATGGAAAGTACCATTTAAGATAGGTGGCTTTGGAATTTTTGTGACTTCATCTTGCACGGTCCAAGAACTACTTTGTATTTACTGTGTGCACTGTAATTACATTCAAATGTCAGTAACACTTACTATGGCCTCAATCCGAAAATTCCCATGTGGGTTTCTTCTCTGATTCCTGTCTTTAAAATGTTTTTGTTGGTATCTTTTTCACAATATTTTTGTGCCCTCGTCGTCTGCTATCTCATCTTTTTTCTTCCTCTTGGAGCAAAGGTTTACACTTTGGAGGATTCTTGAACTTCATCTACATTAAAGCGTAAGAACGTTTCAGATAACCTTATTCCAAAAATGCCCATAGAGGTTTCTTCTCAGATTTTTGTAATTTGAAATGTTTTTGTTTATATGTTTGCCCCAATGTTTAAGTCGCTCTCATCGTCTGCTATCTCATATTATTTCTTTCTGTTAACAGTTTTCATGATTCTTAAACTCCGTCCACATTAGAGCACATATTTTAATATAACCTTATTCCAGAAATGTCCATGTAGGGTTCTTCTCAGATTCGTGTTATTTGAGATGTTTCTGTTTGTATTTTTTTCTCAATATTTTTGTGTCCCGTCTCATCTTTTTTCTTCCTGTTAGAGTAAACATTTACAGTTTGCATTATTCTTGAACTTCATCCACATTAAAACGTGAGAACATTTCAGATAACATTACTTCAAAAATGTTCATGTAGGTTTCTTCTCAGATTCGTGTGATTTGAGATGTTTCTGTTTGTATTTTTTTAAAAAATATTTTACTAGCCCCGTTTCATCTTTATTCTTTCTGTCGCACAATTATAGCCCTCTTACTGTAGAGCCATGTCGACCTACACGATGAGATCGCTGTATATCATGCAACTGTAAATCTACGCCAAGTTTGTCGCTGAAACTGTCCAATAAAAGCTGATCAATGCACTCATCGATCCCAGAGAATCTTAGACTGTGTCTTATCCCATATTGTTCAAGAGTGTCTACTGAAAGAAAAAGATCGTGAATATCCCTGTCTGTAGCTACTATTGCACTTTCCAGCTCTGCAACCTTTTTCTCTAAATCTTCTCAGATTCGTGTAATTTGAGACGTTTCTGTTTGTATTTTTTCCCAATATTTTTGTGTCCCCGTAGTCCGCTATAGGCCTACCTCATCTTTAATTCTTTCTGTGAATCGTTTTCCAGTCATATTCTATTTGGTTAATAAGAATTGTATCCCATCAATTTTGTAGATATTGCCAAGTTTGGTCAGTTTTGCCATCTTGTTTCAAAATTTTTTCATGTCGGCCAAAACACCAGACCACAGGTGGCGACAAAATTTGACAGTGGCAATCTGAGGAGTGCTTTCCGGCGATATACACTCTGTAAACATTTGCTTTTATATTAACCATTGTCTTGTTTGCATATGATAAGGTCTGATCACAGATCATGGCCTGCCGTACGTCTGGTCTATCACAAATATGTACAAGTCTGCTAATGTTGCTCCTAATTTGCATTATTTCAACTTTACCCATAGGGTTACGCTGTTCAGAGATTCTAGCTTGGTTTTCTTTAATTTAATTTTAAACATATTTAGTTTGACTGGATAGCGTAATAGTACATTAGTATACTAATCCAGAGGATCTCCAGTATATATAACGACGCAGACGGTGTATACAAGCCAGCACCAACAGTACAAGACGAGCACAATAACATGCAATTCGATGCTTACGAAGGCTACAGGTCAACGACTATAATAATGATGATGATGATGATGATGATGATGGTTATTATTATTATTATTATTATTATTATTATTATTATTATTATGGTTATAATGCTGTAAAATTGCGGACGTAAGTCAACTATAAGCATTAAATACAAGGATACAATATAGTCGGTCCCGACAACAAGTAAAATAGGAATTATAATTAAAAAATTTCAAATTTCCATGATGTATTACTGAACAGCTTGAACTCTGAATTCACTGATTTCAACAGGTAAATGAAATAGAGGGCGCTTCTGGACACCCAATTTGGCTGGTCGGAGCTTCGGTGGATTTTATCGTTTTTCACTATTTTTCTTGAGAGTATACTGATATACTCTAAAAAAAACTTGTGCATCATGTTCTTGTGCATCATGTTACATTGATGGGTTAGTGCACTACAGGATTGTATTTCTGGTTCGCCGGGCTTGGTGAGTAAGCACACTCGTTGGGTTTTACTTCTGATACCTAGATTTGAATATCCTGCCACGACGATTGTGAACAAAGAGCAGTGGGACATTGCACTGGGGCAAATAGCAGAATGGTTGTTATCATATTCTGGTCGATACCATCCCATTCATACTGACCGCCAAAGTCACTGTCCACCGAAAATACTAATCAGTATGCACTTGTGACTATTTCGTTACTAATCTTCGATCTGTGACTCTTCTCACTTTTGTGCATAATATCAATTTATGGTTCATGAATGGCCACGTTCTTTTTTTCTCTCTCTCTCAAAATGTGTGTGATTGTGTCTGCCTCTGCTTACGCAACCATTTTATTTCTTTCAGGTGGCACCACTAAATTGAATTTCCCATAGGCGGCCATTATAACACATCCTGGCGTATCTGAGAGTAAGAGCTTTAAATTTAATGAAGACTATGCTCACCAATTAAGTTCAAGACTGACTTACAAAATAAGTCATATAACATATATGATGAACACCAAACTTTTGACTTTGCCCCACCTGAACGCAGTCATGTTGGATTTTCACCTGTCCGCACCCAATATCACTTTAAAATTTCCGATCACACCGGAAAAAAATATTCCCAAAATTAATTATTCAAATCACTCTATTTTGTGATGGCAAAATCTGAATTAAAATTATATGTCACGGACTTTAGCCTACCACAAATTCCACCACTCTGGTCAAGCCAAATCCTGCAGTGCAGGTCATTAGACATTATACCTTTGTGCTGCCCTCTGTGGACAATTTAGGGGTGCAACCTTCAGCAGCACCACGGCACACATTGTGCCCTGAAAACAATTGGTTTACGTTGTATCACAAGTAAGCCCGGCCACAGAACATGTAATTGCACCCAATATCACTTTAAAATTTCCGATCACACCGGAAAAAAATATTCCCAAAATTAATTATTCAAATCACTCTATTTTGTGATGGCAAAATCTGAATTAAAATTATATGTCACGGACTTTAGCCTACCACAAATTCCACCACTCTGGTCAAGCCAAATCCTGCAGTGCAGGTCATTAGACATTATACCTTTGTGCTGCCCTCTGTGGACAATTTAGGGGTGCAACCTTCAGCAGCACCACGGCACACATTGTGCCCTGAAAACAATTGGTTTACGTTGTATCACAAGTAAGCCCGGCCACAGAACATGTAATTGCACCCAATATCACTTTAAAATTTCCGATCACACCGGAAAAAAATATTCCCAAAATTAATTATTCAAATCACTCTATTTTGTGATGGCAAAATCTGAATTAAAATTATATGTCACGGACTTTAGCCTACCACAAATTCCACCACTCTGGTCAAGCCAAATCCTGCAGTGCAGGTCATTAGACATTATACCTTTGTGCTGCCCTCTGTGGACAATTTAGGGGTGCAACCTTCAGCAGCACCACGGCACACATTGTGCCCTGAAAACAATTGGTTTACGTTGTATCACAAGTAAGCCCGGCCACAGAACATGTAATTGCACCCAATATCACTTTAAAATTTCCGATCACACCGGAAAAAAATATTCCCAAAATTAATTATTCAAATCACTCTATTTTGTGATGGCAAAATCTGAATTAAAATTATATGTCACGGACTTTAGCCTACCACAAATTCCACCACTCTGGTCAAGCCAAATCCTGCAGTGCAGGTCATTAGACATTATACCTTTGTGCTGCCCTCTGTGGACAATTTAGGGGTGCAACCTTCAGCAGCACCACGGCACACATTGTGCCCTGAAAACAATTGGTTTACGTTGTATCACAAGTAAGCCCGGCCACAGAACATGTAATTGCACCCAATATCACTTTAAAATTTCCGATCACACCGGAAAAAAATATTCCCAAAATTAATTATTCAAATCACTCTATTTTGTGATGGCAAAATCTGAATTAAAATTATATGTCACGGACTTTAGCCTACCACAAATTCCACCACTCTGGTCAAGCCAAATCCTGCAGTGCAGGTCATTAGACATTATACCTTTGTGCTGCCCTCTGTGGACAATTTAGGGGTGCAACCTTCAGCAGCACCACGGCACACATTGTGCCCTGAAAACAATTGGTTTACGTTGTATCACAAGTAAGCCCGGCCACAGAACATGTAATTGCACCCAATATCACTTTAAAATTTCCGATCACACCGGAAAAAAATATTCCCAAAATTAATTATTCAAATCACTCTATTTTGTGATGGCAAAATCTGAATTAAAATTATATGTCACGGACTTTAGCCTACCACAAATTCCACCACTCTGGTCAAGCCAAATCCTGCAGTGCAGGTCATTAGACATTATACCTTTGTGCTGCCCTCTGTGGACAATTTAGGGGTGCAACCTTCAGCAGCACCACGGCACACATTGTGCCCTGAAAACAATTGGTTTACGTTGTATCACAAGTAAGCCCGGCCACAGAACATGTAATTGCACCCAATATCACTTTAAAATTTCCGATCACACCGGAAAAAAATATTCCCAAAATTAATTATTCAAATCACTCTATTTTGTGATGGCAAAATCTGAATTAAAATTATATGTCACGGACTTTAGCCTACCACAAATTCCACCACTCTGGTCAAGCCAAATCCTGCAGTGCAGGTCATTAGACATTATACCTTTGTGCTGCCCTCTGTGGACAATTTAGGGGTGCAACCTTCAGCAGCACCACGGCACACATTGTGCCCTGAAAACAATTGGTTTACGTTGTATCACAAGTAAGCCCGGCCACAGAACATGTAATTGCACCCAATATCACTTTAAAATTTCCGATCACACCGGAAAAAAATATTCCCAAAATTAATTATTCAAATCACTCTATTTTGTGATGGCAAAATCTGAATTAAAATTATATGTCACGGACTTTAGCCTACCACAAATTCCACCACTCTGGTCAAGCCAAATCCTGCAGTGCAGGTCATTAGACATTATACCTTTGTGCTGCCCTCTGTGGACAATTTAGGGGTGCAACCTTCAGCAGCACCACGGCACACATTGTGCCCTGAAAACAATTGGTTTACGTTGTATCACAAGTAAGCCCGGCCACAGAACATGTAATTGCACCCAATATCACTTTAAAATTTCCGATCACACCGGAAAAAAATATTCCCAAAATTAATTATTCAAATCACTCTATTTTGTGATGGCAAAATCTGAATTAAAATTATATGTCACGGACTTTAGCCTACCACAAATTCCACCACTCTGGTCAAGCCAAATCCTGCAGTGCAGGTCATTAGACATTATACCTTTGTGCTGCCCTCTGTGGACAATTTAGGGGTGCAACCTTCAGCAGCACCACGGCACACATTGTGCCCTGAAAACAATTGGTTTACGTTGTATCACAAGTAAGCCCGGCCACAGAACATGTAATTGCACCCAATATCACTTTAAAATTTCCGATCACACCGGAAAAAAATATTCCCAAAATTAATTATTCAAATCACTCTATTTTGTGATGGCAAAATCTGAATTAAAATTATATGTCACGGACTTTAGCCTACCACAAATTCCACCACTCTGGTCAAGCCAAATCCTGCAGTGCAGGTCATTAGACATTATACCTTTGTGCTGCCCTCTGTGGACAATTTAGGGGTGCAACCTTCAGCAGCACCACGGCACACATTGTGCCCTGAAAACAATTGGTTTACGTTGTATCACAAGTAAGCCCGGCCACAGAACATGTAATTGCACCCAATATCACTTTAAAATTTCCGATCACACCGGAAAAAAATATTCCCAAAATTAATTATTCAAATCACTCTATTTTGTGATGGCAAAATCTGAATTAAAATTATATGTCACGGACTTTAGCCTACCACAAATTCCACCACTCTGGTCAAGCCAAATCCTGCAGTGCAGGTCATTAGACATTATACCTTTGTGCTGCCCTCTGTGGACAATTTAGGGGTGCAACCTTCAGCAGCACCACGGCACACATTGTGCCCTGAAAACAATTGGTTTACGTTGTATCACAAGTAAGCCCGGCCACAGAACATGTAATTGCACCCAATATCACTTTAAAATTTCCGATCACACCGGAAAAAAATATTCCCAAAATTAATTATTCAAATCACTCTATTTTGTGATGGCAAAATCTGAATTAAAATTATATGTCACGGACTTTAGCCTACCACAAATTCCACCACTCTGGTCAAGCCAAATCCTGCAGTGCAGGTCATTAGACATTATACCTTTGTGCTGCCCTCTGTGGACAATTTAGGGGTGCAACCTTCAGCAGCACCACGGCACACATTGTGCCCTGAAAACAATTGGTTTACGTTGTATCACAAGTAAGCCCGGCCACAGAACATGTAATTGCACCCAATATCACTTTAAAATTTCCGATCACACCGGAAAAAAATATTCCCAAAATTAATTATTCAAATCACTCTATTTTGTGATGGCAAAATCTGAATTAAAATTATATGTCACGGACTTTAGCCTACCACAAATTCCACCACTCTGGTCAAGCCAAATCCTGCAGTGCAGGTCATTAGACATTATACCTTTGTGCTGCCCTCTGTGGACAATTTAGGGGTGCAACCTTCAGCAGCACCACGGCACACATTGTGCCCTGAAAACAATTGGTTTACGTTGTATCACAAGTAAGCCCGGCCACAGAACATGTAATTGCACCCAATATCACTTTAAAATTTCCGATCACACCGGAAAAAAATATTCCCAAAATTAATTATTCAAATCACTCTATTTTGTGATGGCAAAATCTGAATTAAAATTATATGTCACGGACTTTAGCCTACCACAAATTCCACCACTCTGGTCAAGCCAAATCCTGCAGTGCAGGTCATTAGACATTATACCTTTGTGCTGCCCTCTGTGGACAATTTAGGGGTGCAACCTTCAGCAGCACCACGGCACACATTGTGCCCTGAAAACAATTGGTTTACGTTGTATCACAAGTAAGCCCGGCCACAGAACATGTAATTGCACCCAATATCACTTTAAAATTTCCGATCACACCGGAAAAAAATATTCCCAAAATTAATTATTCAAATCACTCTATTTTGTGATGGCAAAATCTGAATTAAAATTATATGTCACGGACTTTAGCCTACCACAAATTCCACCACTCTGGTCAAGCCAAATCCTGCAGTGCAGGTCATTAGACATTATACCTTTGTGCTGCCCTCTGTGGACAATTTAGGGGTGCAACCTTCAGCAGCACCACGGCACACATTGTGCCCTGAAAACAATTGGTTTACGTTGTATCACAAGTAAGCCCGGCCACAGAACATGTAATTGCACCCAATATCACTTTAAAATTTCCGATCACACCGGAAAAAAATATTCCCAAAATTAATTATTCAAATCACTCTATTTTGTGATGGCAAAATCTGAATTAAAATTATATGTCACGGACTTTAGCCTACCACAAATTCCACCACTCTGGTCAAGCCAAATCCTGCAGTGCAGGTCATTAGACATTATACCTTTGTGCTGCCCTCTGTGGACAATTTAGGGGTGCAACCTTCAGCAGCACCACGGCACACATTGTGCCCTGAAAACAATTGGTTTACGTTGTATCACAAGTAAGCCCGGCCACAGAACATGTAATTGCACCCAATATCACTTTAAAATTTCCGATCACACCGGAAAAAAATATTCCCAAAATTAATTATTCAAATCACTCTATTTTGTGATGGCAAAATCTGAATTAAAATTATATGTCACGGACTTTAGCCTACCACAAATTCCACCACTCTGGTCAAGCCAAATCCTGCAGTGCAGGTCATTAGACATTATACCTTTGTGCTGCCCTCTGTGGACAATTTAGGGGTGCAACCTTCAGCAGCACCACGGCACACATTGTGCCCTGAAAACAATTGGTTTACGTTGTATCACAAGTAAGCCCGGCCACAGAACATGTAATTGCACCCAATATCACTTTAAAATTTCCGATCACACCGGAAAAAAATATTCCCAAAATTAATTATTCAAATCACTCTATTTTGTGATGGCAAAATCTGAATTAAAATTATATGTCACGGACTTTAGCCTACCACAAATTCCACCACTCTGGTCAAGCCAAATCCTGCAGTGCAGGTCATTAGACATTATACCTTTGTGCTGCCCTCTGTGGACAATTTAGGGGTGCAACCTTCAGCAGCACCACGGCACACATTGTGCCCTGAAAACAATTGGTTTACGTTGTATCACAAGTAAGCCCGGCCACAGAACATGTAATTGCACCCAATATCACTTTAAAATTTCCGATCACACCGGAAAAAAATATTCCCAAAATTAATTATTCAAATCACTCTATTTTGTGATGGCAAAATCTGAATTAAAATTATATGTCACGGACTTTAGCCTACCACAAATTCCACCACTCTGGTCAAGCCAAATCCTGCAGTGCAGGTCATTAGACATTATACCTTTGTGCTGCCCTCTGTGGACAATTTAGGGGTGCAACCTTCAGCAGCACCACGGCACACATTGTGCCCTGAAAACAATTGGTTTACGTTGTATCACAAGTAAGCCCGGCCACAGAACATGTAATTGCACCCAATATCACTTTAAAATTTCCGATCACACCGGAAAAAAATATTCCCAAAATTAATTATTCAAATCACTCTATTTTGTGATGGCAAAATCTGAATTAAAATTATATGTCACGGACTTTAGCCTACCACAAATTCCACCACTCTGGTCAAGCCAAATCCTGCAGTGCAGGTCATTAGACATTATACCTTTGTGCTGCCCTCTGTGGACAATTTAGGGGTGCAACCTTCAGCAGCACCACGGCACACATTGTGCCCTGAAAACAATTGGTTTACGTTGTATCACAAGTAAGCCCGGCCACAGAACATGTAATTGCACCCAATATCACTTTAAAATTTCCGATCACACCGGAAAAAAATATTCCCAAAATTAATTATTCAAATCACTCTATTTTGTGATGGCAAAATCTGAATTAAAATTATATGTCACGGACTTTAGCCTACCACAAATTCCACCACTCTGGTCAAGCCAAATCCTGCAGTGCAGGTCATTAGACATTATACCTTTGTGCTGCCCTCTGTGGACAATTTAGGGGTGCAACCTTCAGCAGCACCACGGCACACATTGTGCCCTGAAAACAATTGGTTTACGTTGTATCACAAGTAAGCCCGGCCACAGAACATGTAATTGCACCCAATATCACTTTAAAATTTCCGATCACACCGGAAAAAAATATTCCCAAAATTAATTATTCAAATCACTCTATTTTGTGATGGCAAAATCTGAATTAAAATTATATGTCACGGACTTTAGCCTACCACAAATTCCACCACTCTGGTCAAGCCAAATCCTGCAGTGCAGGTCATTAGACATTATACCTTTGTGCTGCCCTCTGTGGACAATTTAGGGGTGCAACCTTCAGCAGCACCACGGCACACATTGTGCCCTGAAAACAATTGGTTTACGTTGTATCACAAGTAAGCCCGGCCACAGAACATGTAATTGCACCCAATATCACTTTAAAATTTCCGATCACACCGGAAAAAAATATTCCCAAAATTAATTATTCAAATCACTCTATTTTGTGATGGCAAAATCTGAATTAAAATTATATGTCACGGACTTTAGCCTACCACAAATTCCACCACTCTGGTCAAGCCAAATCCTGCAGTGCAGGTCATTAGACATTATACCTTTGTGCTGCCCTCTGTGGACAATTTAGGGGTGCAACCTTCAGCAGCACCACGGCACACATTGTGCCCTGAAAACAATTGGTTTACGTTGTATCACAAGTAAGCCCGGCCACAGAACATGTAATTGCACCCAATATCACTTTAAAATTTCCGATCACACCGGAAAAAAATATTCCCAAAATTAATTATTCAAATCACTCTATTTTGTGATGGCAAAATCTGAATTAAAATTATATGTCACGGACTTTAGCCTACCACAAATTCCACCACTCTGGTCAAGCCAAATCCTGCAGTGCAGGTCATTAGACATTATACCTTTGTGCTGCCCTCTGTGGACAATTTAGGGGTGCAACCTTCAGCAGCACCACGGCACACATTGTGCCCTGAAAACAATTGGTTTACGTTGTATCACAAGTAAGCCCGGCCACAGAACATGTAATTGCACCCAATATCACTTTAAAATTTCCGATCACACCGGAAAAAAATATTCCCAAAATTAATTATTCAAATCACTCTATTTTGTGATGGCAAAATCTGAATTAAAATTATATGTCACGGACTTTAGCCTACCACAAATTCCACCACTCTGGTCAAGCCAAATCCTGCAGTGCAGGTCATTAGACATTATACCTTTGTGCTGCCCTCTGTGGACAATTTAGGGGTGCAACCTTCAGCAGCACCACGGCACACATTGTGCCCTGAAAACAATTGGTTTACGTTGTATCACAAGTAAGCCCGGCCACAGAACATGTAATTGCACCCAATATCACTTTAAAATTTCCGATCACACCGGAAAAAAATATTCCCAAAATTAATTATTCAAATCACTCTATTTTGTGATGGCAAAATCTGAATTAAAATTATATGTCACGGACTTTAGCCTACCACAAATTCCACCACTCTGGTCAAGCCAAATCCTGCAGTGCAGGTCATTAGACATTATACCTTTGTGCTGCCCTCTGTGGACAATTTAGGGGTGCAACCTTCAGCAGCACCACGGCACACATTGTGCCCTGAAAACAATTGGTTTACGTTGTATCACAAGTAAGCCCGGCCACAGAACATGTAATTGCACCCAATATCACTTTAAAATTTCCGATCACACCGGAAAAAAATATTCCCAAAATTAATTATTCAAATCACTCTATTTTGTGATGGCAAAATCTGAATTAAAATTATATGTCACGGACTTTAGCCTACCACAAATTCCACCACTCTGGTCAAGCCAAATCCTGCAGTGCAGGTCATTAGACATTATACCTTTGTGCTGCCCTCTGTGGACAATTTAGGGGTGCAACCTTCAGCAGCACCACGGCACACATTGTGCCCTGAAAACAATTGGTTTACGTTGTATCACAAGTAAGCCCGGCCACAGAACATGTAATTGCACCCAATATCACTTTAAAATTTCCGATCACACCGGAAAAAAATATTCCCAAAATTAATTATTCAAATCACTCTATTTTGTGATGGCAAAATCTGAATTAAAATTATATGTCACGGACTTTAGCCTACCACAAATTCCACCACTCTGGTCAAGCCAAATCCTGCAGTGCAGGTCATTAGACATTATACCTTTGTGCTGCCCTCTGTGGACAATTTAGGGGTGCAACCTTCAGCAGCACCACGGCACACATTGTGCCCTGAAAACAATTGGTTTACGTTGTATCACAAGTAAGCCCGGCCACAGAACATGTAATTGCACCCAATATCACTTTAAAATTTCCGATCACACCGGAAAAAAATATTCCCAAAATTAATTATTCAAATCACTCTATTTTGTGATGGCAAAATCTGAATTAAAATTATATGTCACGGACTTTAGCCTACCACAAATTCCACCACTCTGGTCAAGCCAAATCCTGCAGTGCAGGTCATTAGACATTATACCTTTGTGCTGCCCTCTGTGGACAATTTAGGGGTGCAACCTTCAGCAGCACCACGGCACACATTGTGCCCTGAAAACAATTGGTTTACGTTGTATCACAAGTAAGCCCGGCCACAGAACATGTAATTGCACCCAATATCACTTTAAAATTTCCGATCACACCGGAAAAAAATATTCCCAAAATTAATTATTCAAATCACTCTATTTTGTGATGGCAAAATCTGAATTAAAATTATATGTCACGGACTTTAGCCTACCACAAATTCCACCACTCTGGTCAAGCCAAATCCTGCAGTGCAGGTCATTAGACATTATACCTTTGTGCTGCCCTCTGTGGACAATTTAGGGGTGCAACCTTCAGCAGCACCACGGCACACATTGTGCCCTGAAAACAATTGGTTTACGTTGTATCACAAGTAAGCCCGGCCACAGAACATGTAATTGCACCCAATATCACTTTAAAATTTCCGATCACACCGGAAAAAAATATTCCCAAAATTAATTATTCAAATCACTCTATTTTGTGATGGCAAAATCTGAATTAAAATTATATGTCACGGACTTTAGCCTACCACAAATTCCACCACTCTGGTCAAGCCAAATCCTGCAGTGCAGGTCATTAGACATTATACCTTTGTGCTGCCCTCTGTGGACAATTTAGGGGTGCAACCTTCAGCAGCACCACGGCACACATTGTGCCCTGAAAACAATTGGTTTACGTTGTATCACAAGTAAGCCCGGCCACAGAACATGTAATTGCACCCAATATCACTTTAAAATTTCCGATCACACCGGAAAAAAATATTCCCAAAATTAATTATTCAAATCACTCTATTTTGTGATGGCAAAATCTGAATTAAAATTATATGTCACGGACTTTAGCCTACCACAAATTCCACCACTCTGGTCAAGCCAAATCCTGCAGTGCAGGTCATTAGACATTATACCTTTGTGCTGCCCTCTGTGGACAATTTAGGGGTGCAACCTTCAGCAGCACCACGGCACACATTGTGCCCTGAAAACAATTGGTTTACGTTGTATCACAAGTAAGCCCGGCCACAGAACATGTAATTGCACCCAATATCACTTTAAAATTTCCGATCACACCGGAAAAAAATATTCCCAAAATTAATTATTCAAATCACTCTATTTTGTGATGGCAAAATCTGAATTAAAATTATATGTCACGGACTTTAGCCTACCACAAATTCCACCACTCTGGTCAAGCCAAATCCTGCAGTGCAGGTCATTAGACATTATACCTTTGTGCTGCCCTCTGTGGACAATTTAGGGGTGCAACCTTCAGCAGCACCACGGCACACATTGTGCCCTGAAAACAATTGGTTTACGTTGTATCACAAGTAAGCCCGGCCACAGAACATGTAATTGCACCCAATATCACTTTAAAATTTCCGATCACACCGGAAAAAAATATTCCCAAAATTAATTATTCAAATCACTCTATTTTGTGATGGCAAAATCTGAATTAAAATTATATGTCACGGACTTTAGCCTACCACAAATTCCACCACTCTGGTCAAGCCAAATCCTGCAGTGCAGGTCATTAGACATTATACCTTTGTGCTGCCCTCTGTGGACAATTTAGGGGTGCAACCTTCAGCAGCACCACGGCACACATTGTGCCCTGAAAACAATTGGTTTACGTTGTATCACAAGTAAGCCCGGCCACAGAACATGTAATTGCACCCAATATCACTTTAAAATTTCCGATCACACCGGAAAAAAATATTCCCAAAATTAATTATTCAAATCACTCTATTTTGTGATGGCAAAATCTGAATTAAAATTATATGTCACGGACTTTAGCCTACCACAAATTCCACCACTCTGGTCAAGCCAAATCCTGCAGTGCAGGTCATTAGACATTATACCTTTGTGCTGCCCTCTGTGGACAATTTAGGGGTGCAACCTTCAGCAGCACCACGGCACACATTGTGCCCTGAAAACAATTGGTTTACGTTGTATCACAAGTAAGCCCGGCCACAGAACATGTAATTGCACCCAATATCACTTTAAAATTTCCGATCACACCGGAAAAAAATATTCCCAAAATTAATTATTCAAATCACTCTATTTTGTGATGGCAAAATCTGAATTAAAATTATATGTCACGGACTTTAGCCTACCACAAATTCCACCACTCTGGTCAAGCCAAATCCTGCAGTGCAGGTCATTAGACATTATACCTTTGTGCTGCCCTCTGTGGACAATTTAGGGGTGCAACCTTCAGCAGCACCACGGCACACATTGTGCCCTGAAAACAATTGGTTTACGTTGTATCACAAGTAAGCCCGGCCACAGAACATGTAATTGCACCCAATATCACTTTAAAATTTCCGATCACACCGGAAAAAAATATTCCCAAAATTAATTATTCAAATCACTCTATTTTGTGATGGCAAAATCTGAATTAAAATTATATGTCACGGACTTTAGCCTACCACAAATTCCACCACTCTGGTCAAGCCAAATCCTGCAGTGCAGGTCATTAGACATTATACCTTTGTGCTGCCCTCTGTGGACAATTTAGGGGTGCAACCTTCAGCAGCACCACGGCACACATTGTGCCCTGAAAACAATTGGTTTACGTTGTATCACAAGTAAGCCCGGCCACAGAACATGTAATTGCACCCAATATCACTTTAAAATTTCCGATCACACCGGAAAAAAATATTCCCAAAATTAATTATTCAAATCACTCTATTTTGTGATGGCAAAATCTGAATTAAAATTATATGTCACGGACTTTAGCCTACCACAAATTCCACCACTCTGGTCAAGCCAAATCCTGCAGTGCAGGTCATTAGACATTATACCTTTGTGCTGCCCTCTGTGGACAATTTAGGGGTGCAACCTTCAGCAGCACCACGGCACACATTGTGCCCTGAAAACAATTGGTTTACGTTGTATCACAAGTAAGCCCGGCCACAGAACATGTAATTGCACCCAATATCACTTTAAAATTTCCGATCACACCGGAAAAAAATATTCCCAAAATTAATTATTCAAATCACTCTATTTTGTGATGGCAAAATCTGAATTAAAATTATATGTCACGGACTTTAGCCTACCACAAATTCCACCACTCTGGTCAAGCCAAATCCTGCAGTGCAGGTCATTAGACATTATACCTTTGTGCTGCCCTCTGTGGACAATTTAGGGGTGCAACCTTCAGCAGCACCACGGCACACATTGTGCCCTGAAAACAATTGGTTTACGTTGTATCACAAGTAAGCCCGGCCACAGAACATGTAATTGCACCCAATATCACTTTAAAATTTCCGATCACACCGGAAAAAAATATTCCCAAAATTAATTATTCAAATCACTCTATTTTGTGATGGCAAAATCTGAATTAAAATTATATGTCACGGACTTTAGCCTACCACAAATTCCACCACTCTGGTCAAGCCAAATCCTGCAGTGCAGGTCATTAGACATTATACCTTTGTGCTGCCCTCTGTGGACAATTTAGGGGTGCAACCTTCAGCAGCACCACGGCACACATTGTGCCCTGAAAACAATTGGTTTACGTTGTATCACAAGTAAGCCCGGCCACAGAACATGTAATTGCACCCAATATCACTTTAAAATTTCCGATCACACCGGAAAAAAATATTCCCAAAATTAATTATTCAAATCACTCTATTTTGTGATGGCAAAATCTGAATTAAAATTATATGTCACGGACTTTAGCCTACCACAAATTCCACCACTCTGGTCAAGCCAAATCCTGCAGTGCAGGTCATTAGACATTATACCTTTGTGCTGCCCTCTGTGGACAATTTAGGGGTGCAACCTTCAGCAGCACCACGGCACACATTGTGCCCTGAAAACAATTGGTTTACGTTGTATCACAAGTAAGCCCGGCCACAGAACATGTAATTGCACCCAATATCACTTTAAAATTTCCGATCACACCGGAAAAAAATATTCCCAAAATTAATTATTCAAATCACTCTATTTTGTGATGGCAAAATCTGAATTAAAATTATATGTCACGGACTTTAGCCTACCACAAATTCCACCACTCTGGTCAAGCCAAATCCTGCAGTGCAGGTCATTAGACATTATACCTTTGTGCTGCCCTCTGTGGACAATTTAGGGGTGCAACCTTCAGCAGCACCACGGCACACATTGTGCCCTGAAAACAATTGGTTTACGTTGTATCACAAGTAAGCCCGGCCACAGAACATGTAATTGCACCCAATATCACTTTAAAATTTCCGATCACACCGGAAAAAAATATTCCCAAAATTAATTATTCAAATCACTCTATTTTGTGATGGCAAAATCTGAATTAAAATTATATGTCACGGACTTTAGCCTACCACAAATTCCACCACTCTGGTCAAGCCAAATCCTGCAGTGCAGGTCATTAGACATTATACCTTTGTGCTGCCCTCTGTGGACAATTTAGGGGTGCAACCTTCAGCAGCACCACGGCACACATTGTGCCCTGAAAACAATTGGTTTACGTTGTATCACAAGTAAGCCCGGCCACAGAACATGTAATTGCACCCAATATCACTTTAAAATTTCCGATCACACCGGAAAAAAATATTCCCAAAATTAATTATTCAAATCACTCTATTTTGTGATGGCAAAATCTGAATTAAAATTATATGTCACGGACTTTAGCCTACCACAAATTCCACCACTCTGGTCAAGCCAAATCCTGCAGTGCAGGTCATTAGACATTATACCTTTGTGCTGCCCTCTGTGGACAATTTAGGGGTGCAACCTTCAGCAGCACCACGGCACACATTGTGCCCTGAAAACAATTGGTTTACGTTGTATCACAAGTAAGCCCGGCCACAGAACATGTAATTGCCCCAAGTCATTTCAAGCAAGCCTGAGAACGCTGTTACTGCTGATATGTGTGTGGTCATACGACGCATTTTGGATATACAAATTGGTCAATAACTGTGCCAACCAATACAAATTATCTCGTATAGATTTGCTGGTGTCTACTTTTGTTTTCCTATACCTGCCTTTTTTCGCCAGATACAGTCTCCATTCCTTCATATACATGTACATCTTTGTTGCTACAAGATCACGTGAGTTTAAAAACGTGTAGAAACTTTCATGTACGATCTTTTCTAAAACCTTGCTCATAATCGATAGAACTGATATTGGGCGATAGTTGTTTCTGTCCTCATTGTTTCCATCCTTATGTATAGGTGTTACTTTTTCAGCCTTGAAGTCACTGGGACTATACCGGTTTGTACCGATTGGTCTCAGGAAAGCCAAGTGATATTTGAGGCAGTAATTTTGCAAAATAAATAAATACAAATAAACAAATTAACTTTCGATTTAATTGGCATTTTGCACATTTTGATGGTAGTTTGCCATTACTGATTGTTCACATTTTCGGTCGGGTGACACACAGGGCCACCATGGAAATAAGCTTGTAGCTTTTTAGGGCTAACCTGGGTTAAAAAAGGTCTGTTAAGTTATGTTGTACCTAAGTTATTAATTTTTAGTTATTTTGAATGAATTTTTAAGATTCAAATAGAATCCATCGATCAATCAATCAATTGGTGCTCAAGGTTGCTGGTTCGAGCCCGGGGATTCGTGACCCGGCGTTCCGTGGTCACAAAACATATACATGTGTCCATATATTTTGAGAAACTGAAGACGAATTCCATTAAATAATTGGAAGAAAACCGGAACTGAATCTCCTAAAATTGAAGAGTGAGCTAGAATACATACGTACCGTCGAGCAAAGTCTTCGACTTACATGGGAAACCGGGAACCTAATTCCCGCATTCGGTATCATCGTGGTTTGCCTCCTGAGCATCCCCCAGACTCGTTATTGCTTTCTTATGTGGGCGCTCGTCGGGCGCCCACATAACAAACCAATAGCGAGTCTGGGGGATGCTTAGGAGGCAACATCGTGGTGAGTCCGTATTAAATATCACGGTATTGAAAACGTCTTTGTGAATGAAATTTTATAATGAATTAAATAAAATGAATTAAAAATGGATGGCTTTTGAGGTAAACTGGATACCATGTTCTATGAACAGGAGCGATGCGCAGTCACATGCGAACCATAGCACATGCCAGTTAAAGGACTGTGCGTACCAGTAATTCAAAAGAAGTAAGTATTATTCTTACAGGAAGTTTTGTGTTTATTTGTCTTGGTTGAAACATTGTGGCACTTCGAATATGTTTTACCCATTGTGTAAGAGTGCCACTGTATTGACACGCTATTATCTTATGCAGTAATTTATTGGTACTGTCACATTTCTGTATGTTTGTGTGCATACATGTAAATACATGGCAAAAGGCGTTATTATCACTATCATTATCCTTATTAGTATCACCACAACTATTATGAAGCCAGAAGGACTTAGGGGCCGTCCATAATTGTCAACATTTTCATCTATGTCCAAAATGACCATAAATTTTTAACCCCCCTCCCGTTATGGCCATCAGCAACATTTTTTCCAGACTTACTGCAAATACGGAAAGTCATCCTCGTATAATGACCGAAATGCTTAGACAAGGAGTGCATACAGTTTTCCTTGTCCAGGCTTGATAAAGAAAATTTATTCTTGTATAAATATTTAGCAAATAAAGGGGACAAACAAAATATAAAACTTTATTTTGATATTCATTTATTATTCAAAAAAAAATATCGGTATTGTACAAACTTTCTTGCTTTGATTGTAGCAACAACTGTTATATATATATATATATATATATATATATATATATATATATATATATATATATATATATATATATATATATATATATATATATATATATATATATATATATATACATACATATACATATACATATATATTATAAATTATGTGACATCTGGTGGCAGGTTCAAATATTACAGGGGAACTGAAAATGTTGGATGCAGAAAATCAACATTTTTTAGGGTTGAAAGTTATGGTCATATAGCTCTGACCCCCTCCCTCCCCTCTGGCCATTTTGGACATAGATGAAAATGTTGAAAATAATGGACGGCCCCTTACGATGCATGGTCTACACAACTCAGTTGTCTAAAGTGGAAGGCAATGATCCAGCGATGGGTCTCTCTCTCTCTCTCTCTCTCTCTCTCTCTCTCTCTCTCTCTCTCTCTCTCTCTCTCTCTCTCTCTCTCTCTCTCTCTCTCTCTCTCTCTCTCTCTCTCTCTCTCTCTCTCTCTCTCTCTCTCTCTCTCTCTCTCTCTCTCTCTCTCTCTCCACACAGCAATAGACAAATTTACTTCCCGTTTTTAATTTACATACACAAAGTGGTAATTTAATATTTCATTTGCATAACTATAAAGCATAAAATATGAAATAGCTTACACGTACGTCTTAAACCCACAAGGTCATAATGTTTTACTTCAGCTTTAAAGGTAATCATTTTTTTTCACACCTTCCAAGAATTTTGTCTATTTATGCAGCTGCATACACAGATAATAGTTGTGATTCTTATTAGTCACTTTAGTTGAAGAAATGTATTCGACATGTATTCAGCTAATGTTTATGTGACAGGTATATAAATGCCAGCAGATCAGTTGTAAACCCGGTTCTGGATCATTTTGTATAATAAAACATCTGATTCACCTCAAAATAAAAAGATGGCCCTCAGCTTACCGGGGAAACATTTTAAGTTGCCCCAAGCAAATTTATGAAGTTCGAGTGAAGCAAGTTAATGTGGTCCGAGTGAAGCAAATTTAAATGGTGAGAGTGAAGCCATTTTAAATGGTCCGAGTGAAGCAAATTTAAGTTGTCCGAATCAGGCAATGTCCGAGTTAGGCAGACACTCCTTTATTTAGACCTCTAATAAACATACTCCATATCTGCACAGCATACAATAAATTTTCTCATTGTTCCTTCTCTGTCAACTACAACTTGTACCTTTTTATGTAAGAATATTTCATACGTTCAATCATTAATTAGTGCGCAGTCGTCATGCATATCCATGCCAGTTTCTATTTTAATTCACAATTATACTTAGAACTTAATGTTCTAATGGCATGCTGCCAGACAGAATTATCTCGATGTCATTGCCACATGTACACGCAATTATGCTGCCAAACCGTTATAGGTGAAATTCGTCTATTCATTTTCAAGGAATTCATTCCTTAATCATTTCATCCACCTTCGACACTTGTCCGCTTAATCGCCACATCTTACCAGGTGCTACAAATAAGAAAAAAAGACCCGATGAGCAAAGACACATATAAAAAGACAAAGAGTAAGGAAACAAGAAAAAAAAACGCACAAAAGGAAACAAATACAGATGGTAAAAAACAGTGCAAGAGAACAAAAGAGTGACACAGAGAGACAAACAAGAGACAAAGCAGTAAATCAAAAAACAGACAAAAAAACACAAACAAATAAGAATTTTCTACTGATTCAGTTATCATGCAAAACACCTAATAATTATAGTCCCATCTCTACGAGGCCATTCACGGTCAAGACAGCTGGAGCAGCACATACCACTAAACCAACATTTCATAATAAAACCACCATGAAGGTGCATCATATTTGACACTAAACAATATTTCTCTTTATTTAACAACACACAGTATTTGAACTAGGTGGCAGCCATTCAACGCGACTTGTAGAGAAACTACATCTCGCACCATAATATGCTAATTTATATTCCTTAACACAGACAGAATGGTTGCAATATTTGTTAAATTGTTTCGCTTTTTCTGACTCGCTGAACTTCATGTATATAACTCTACCATATATATATATATATATATATATATATATGCTACACTGTTATTGACTACATTGACGGGCTCATCGCGTTTGCACTGCTGCTATTCTGCATTTCCTAAATCATTCAGATGATACCATTACTTCACTATTCAATACCCCAAAAAAGTAACCGTGCGAACACGTTTTTTCAGTGCCAAGCTATAAACTGAATAAGCAACTTTCCTCGCTTCCATTCACGGACATTCAAGGAGGAGCAAACTTCTGCTGCAAAAAGCTGTTCGCCTAAAACATTTTCTGTGCTTATGCACTACAACTGTTGTCTCTTAAATCAAACATTTCATAAATTTAATCAAGCGTCATTACATTGACTGAGATGAGCGTGGAAAAGCCAAAAGATCGTGGTTTACATTTCACAATTTCATGCCCGCATCTAAATATATTCTGGGTTCCTACTCCATATTTTTATGGCAACCTTTTGATTTCAAATGTTATTGACAACCGTTTGCTGGAGCGCTCAACGCAACCAGAGTGAGCGCCAGGGAGGGCATCTAACTGTAAAATCAATATTGCGCAGGAAGCCAGTTAAAAGAATACAGCAAAATGACAACTCAGGGGCAAGTGAGTTTAAATGTGTGCATTTACACTCAAGCATAGTCAACTGATATGGCAGTGTGCAATTTAACTGAAAAAAAAGACTATATCACTAAAAAATTCTGCACAACTTTCAAACTAAAGGACTTTGACGGTCCCGTGCTCAGCTGACCTTGCACACAGAAAATGAGGTGGTCCTGTGACCCACAAAATAACATCAGCAAAGTCAATTTTCCTTACAACTGTCATCACTGTTGGCAATATCAAAGTCTTCGCTCCCTGACACTGTTGGAATTATTTTTGAAAGGGAAAGTGACAGGGTCCACCATTTCCAAGCCGATATGTTTCTTTGACTTTTCAAAGTCATTCAGAGTCAAAATTAATAACACCACAAGAAACTCCTTTGTGATTTCTTATTACCGTTTAATAATAACCATACACATAGGATGCACCATTACCATGCATGTAACCGACTTTACTATCAGTGTTTAATAGTAGACATGGGTCTGTGATCTACCATTATCAACACACAAGCTAATGTCATAGTTGCTGCTATTCCTACAGTAACAATGCTAAATGTGCCTGCACCCTTACCAATAATTCCTTTTTTCAGTAAGTCATTAAATCACCGAAAACAAATGTCAGGAGCACCATGTAGTGTACAGACATTTATAATTCAGATTGAGTCCCAAGTTTGAAGACAATTCAACATGCACTCTAGAAAAAGCTGGAAAACGATGAAAAAATGTAAATGAAAAGTAATGAAAAAGCTAGTGCGCCACGTCCCCCCCCCCCCAAAAAAAATGTGGAGCGGACTCTAGTTGTACGCATGTGCAATTTTAAATTAATTGGCAGGACGCTTTTGGAAAAGCACATTTATTCACATTTACTAACAAAATCAATAAAAACAATTTTCAATAATTGATATATCACTGCAGCATGACCCTGTGAATAAGTTTACTACCAGACATCCACCTTAAGCATATCACCATCACGTTTGAAGAAATTCTGCATTACTACCATCAAGTTCACAGCTGTTTTTAACCATGTACAAGGTACACTTTCACCAAAGTTCCAGAAGAAATTTAGTGCAGGTTCTAAGGAGAAGTATTTTCGAAAAAAAAAATATGCAAAAAATTAAAAACAAAGTCGCAGCACCACCCCTTCAAACAAAATATGGTCTAGATACCCCGAAATGTTTCTTTTTAATACAAAAAGAAACTTACACCTTAATCTGTAAGCCCATGTACCGTTTGAACACTATCAAGTCCGTTATTCTAAGAGCAAAGTTCTATTCTACGTAAATTCGAAACAATTGGCCACTAGGGAGATTCTTAAAAAAATCAAACAAAAATTTAACAAAACGGCTCATTTATTGATTACAAATAAGAAAATCTCTGGACCACTATATCCCAATTAAGATTTAAGTAGATCTGGCTGACGGTTTTGGAGAAGCCGTCAAAATGACTTGGCATTGCAATCGTCAGTGACTTGCGTACAAATCAACAGGAATATGTGCATTAACTGACAAGTACCCAAACTGAACAATTTGTTAAACTGGAGGGCTGTGTGAACCGCCCCTGCTCATCTGACCTAAGCTTGTTCACAAAATCAAAAGTTGCAACTAGATAGAACATCTGTTAAGCTTTAGCTGAGTGCATATGACATTTAGAAGTATTTTTAAGATTTGCCTGAAGAAAAATTCAATGAAAATATAAATTTTACAGGAGGATTAGAAATTGAAGAAAATTCAAAGAAAACTTTAAAAAGAACTTTGCTACTTGGTGCAGAAAATACATGATATAAATCATAAGAGTGCCCATTGACTTGCATAGTAATTAACCGGACAGGAACATTTTTTGGTACCCAAGTTGAAAGAATAGTTAAAAGTCAGGAATCCACAGCAGTATCATGTAGTAAACACTTTTCTCTACCCTTTTATAAGGAACATGTCCACAATGTTTCAGCCAAATCAGAGTGACGATCCTGGTAGAGTCGAAAATAGCAAAAACATACAAAAAATCGTAAAAACTACCATTGCCACCTGGTAAATAAATTAAGAACTAGGAGTCGATATGAGTGTTCCTGTATGATATCCAAGCAATTAGGTGAGTGTTTTCGCAGAAGATTTTTGACGATTTGCCCCCAAAAAGAGGTAAAAATATAAAAATCACTAGGGCTTGACCATTTGCGCAAACTTGGTAGGGACCAACCCAAGGTACATTACCAGCAGCTTTAAAGTGAATCTGCGAGACTGTTTCAGAGAAGAAGTTGAAAATGTGAACTAACATTACAATGCCTATTGATCTGCACAGTAATCAATAGAAAAGTTTGTTTTACCATTTTACAAGTTACATTTCCACCACGTTTCAGCAGAATCTGAACAACGCTTTTGAGTAAGTCAAAATAGTGAAAACACACAATTAAAAAAAAATCCACAGCGTCTGTCTGGTGAACACATTTATGTTCAGGGGTCCCCAAAAGTGTCTCTATGCAATTGCGAAGCAATTGCCAAAGATGTTTTGGAGAAGAAGATTTTGTAAGAGTTTACCAAACAGTTAATAAAAACTGCATTAAAAAATTCAAAATCAACGGATCCTTACCACTTCAACAAACGTGGTTAAGACCCACACAGGGTAGATTCCCATGTTGTACAAAGATCTGGTCAATGGGTTTCAAGAGTCTAAAATGTGAAATGTGAACGACGACGGACGCCAAACAGAAAATACTGGAGAGAACTACTGACAAAACGCTATTAACAATCCAAAAAGAAATTAACTTTGTTTCAATGATATTCGTGTTCAAAACAAAGACTTACATATGAACAAATGTCAAACGTAGGAAATATGGCTGTTTCTTCAGTCTTCATTCCAGGCTGTGCTCCTTTCAACCGTTAAGGTGATTTCAGATGTACTTCAACCCAACAATATGGACCCGAGGGCCCTACTGTTAATACATGGTCATAATGTAGCAGCCAAAATACAATTTACAAGTTAAAAGAGTTTCACTCTTTTTTGTCAAATTTAACGAGAAAACGCACCGACTTCATAAGCACCGAAGCAAGTTTTAATATGCAAGTGAACATTCACACGAGGCCACCGGTAACGTGTGGAACAGCACACACCAATCTGTCAAACACAAGCATATTAATCATTCATAGAATGTCAGAAACAACAACAACAACAACAACAACAACAACAACAACAACAACAACAACAACAACAAAATCATGATAAGTTATATTATCATATTGAAGGGTCACGGGTTATAGAAGATTTGAATTAAAAAAAAAATGCAAAATTACTTGCATGTCCCATGCCCATCAGATCGAAAAGATTCAGAGTCGAAACCATAGACTTCAGATTACAAGTCTGAGTTATTAAAGAGGAAACCTGTGATAGAAAACTAAATAATTCTGAAAGTGATTCAAAAGAAACCGCAAGCATTTCAATTACTGGAACGCCTTTGATAAAGAGTCCCCTGGTGGCCATATGCGGAAGTCCCGTCTCATATTTATTTTCAGTCAGTTGGCACAGTAACGCCTTTCGTCAGGTGTCCTCATGCCTGAAATTCACAGTGCTAATGCCCGCCACGACCTTTAATAAAAATATAAAGGAAACTGGACAATATTTGCTCATTATCAACAAATAATAAAATGATAGACACACCGTTGTAAAGCCTGTCAAAGATACATTAAATTGGGCTGGCAAAAGGTTCAAATCACCAGTTTTAGAAACTTAGAGTGGTACCTTAAAATGACCTCAAGTTAAATTCATGCATTTCCGCAACAAACAGAATCAATAAGAAATGGCGATTTCAACTGCATATTAAAATACTCTAATCACAGCGAAATAAACTTACAACCATAGAAGTCAATGATTGTACTCCTTTTTGCAATGCATGTAATTACTCTTGATCTCGACCACGTGACTAGCTACAAAGTTCAATATAAATTTCTTAATTTATGCATACAAGCATCCAGTATTCATCGTGGTCTTGCCTGCCTGTTGCACCTTACCTCCCTTGAAATACAAAATGGACAAATCTGCACTAGCAAGCACCAGGTTTGTAAATCAGGAAAAAAATACAAAAAGACACGGGGATGTCATTTACTTATAAAAATGTATACGTGGATATGAACACGCGACTTAGTATTCTTAAAAATTCAGACACATCAAATTTGTGTCAAGCCCGCGCACAAGAACCTAGCGGACTGCAAAAATTCAAACCCAGTCGTTTCTTAAGAATTTCATCGGAAGCCACGAAGTCTATAAAAATAGCTTCTCTACAGGAATTAAAATCTCATTAACAGTTTTAACCTGGCTAGTATGCAACTATTGCTAAAAGAATCTGCGGAATTCCATCACGCTGCCAATCTATAAAAGGTAATATTATCACATCGCCAAGAAAGATTTTTACAATTTCCTCAGTAGGGGAAAATATTTCACAACGCTATCACACCTTCACTACACATATACAAATTAGCATATTTACCTAGTCTTAACCCGCCAAATAGAGAGTCTCCGCCGCTTTCTATAACAAAACCATAAAACACTTACATTTCTGTAGGAAGACTTCCCTGAGAAATGCAGACTTCATTCTCTTTAACATATCTGAATCTTAGGTACAATGATTACCAGGCCTTCAGATATAACATCTTATATACACCGTATTATTATAGAATGAATGAAGGTGGTTCGACTCTTGAACCACCAGCTCAACAACTGATCACTGCTTTGAATTTTCATGCATAATTTAAATTCAAATATGATTGACTACACTTATTAGATCCCATTCCATCTTGCAGTCCTGTGTTAACTCATTTATTTTTTACTATACATATATTTTGAATTTGTAAACTGGCTTTGACATTATTTTATCGATTTTGTGCAAAATGGGTACGTTTTACTTATCTGAAATGTTTTTTTTCCTGGATGGAGAAGTGTATTTTGTAGTTATTTTGGGTGGTCACTGGTCAGGCTGTGCAGGTCATCTCTCAAAAGAGTAAATTATCATTAGAATGTGTTTTTGCACAGTGGAAATGGTCACAAAAGGCAGGTGGTCTCCCAAAAGAGGGATATATCAAAAGAGCGAATACAGTATTGAAGGTTGAGACATGTGGATATTACTTTGTGAACTATGCTTGCGTGTTGGACTAAATAATCTACTTGGCATGGAAGACAACACTGAGGCTTAGACTGTTTTCTCCAGATTAGAGAGCTAACTCCCGTGTACTACTTAACTGATTGAAACTGTCTTATTTGACCGGACACTTATTACTGAATTCATTCCAGCCCCTTCGAAAAAACAAGAGGACAGCGACAGTCCTGTGGTCAGCTGACCTTACATATACTGACTGAAGTGGTCCTGTGAGCTTCAGAATGATAATCTCACTTTTAAGACCATCTTCACTGTTGGTAACATGTATACATCTTCTTACCAATCGTTCCCAATTTTGTTAACTTGTTAAAAATCAGAAAATGACAGCACCATCATGAATTGAACAAGTTTGGTGGAAATCAAGTCCATGTACATACATTGTCAAATGGTTTGAAGGGTATTAAACTTACGGTTTGGGGGAAAAATTCAAAAGAGAAAATGCATAAAAAAAATTGTGAAAAGCAAGAAAATAGTCACATGTTGCACCAATTGGGGTTTAGATGTCCCCAGAAGTGTTGCCATGCAATTCCCGAGCATTTTACGTCGCGGTTTTGGAGAAGAACATTTTAAAAGATTTTACTGAAAAGGGAACAAGAAAATTCATAAAAACTCTTGAATCTAATCATTGGAGCGTAACTCTTTGACCAAACGTAATACAGACCCACCTAAAGTATATCTCCACCAAGTTTGAAGTGAATGTGGCCGACGGTTTGTGAGAAAAAGTCGAAAATGTAAATTTCCATTGCAATCCCCATTAACTTACATAGTAATCAATTGGAATACATTCATAAGCCGATTGGTACCCGAATTGACAAAAAAATCATTAAAACTCGGGGATTCAGAGTATTACAATCTGGTGAAACTTTTTGCTTAATCTTCCCACGGGCTACGTTTGCAGTAGGTTTGAGAACAATCTGAGTGGAGGTTTTGGCAAAGAAGTCCAAAACAGTGAAAACACAAAAAGTTTTTTTTTTAAAATAGCAGCGTCACTTGTTGGAAAATGGAGGTTCAGGGGGCCCTAGAAGTGTCCCTATGGAATCTCAAAGCAGTTGGATGAGCAGTTTCAGAGTAAATTTGTTTTTTACAGTGTGGCAAAACATTAAAGAAAAATACAAATCCATACATTACTAGAGCGTGAGCATTTGAAGAGGTTTGGTAAAGAACCACCGAAGGTTTGAAGTGAATGTGGTTAACTGTTTGGACAGAAAGTCGAAAATGAATTTCCATTGCAATCCCCACTGACTTATATGGTTATCATCAGGAAAGCATGCATTGACCGACAGGAACACGAACGTTAACTGATAAAAATCGTTAAAAATCAGAGTTGCAGAGTATCGCCGCCTAGTGAGCAAATTTGATTACTCTTCTTACAAGCTATCTTTCCACCAAGTTCCAGAACAATCTGTAAAATGGTTTTGGAGAATTCGAAAAAAGGAAAAACACAAAGATTTGTAAAAAATCACAGGGCCTCCTGCTCAACAAATAAAGGTTTGGGCGTTCCCAGAATGTATTTCTATACAATGTGAAAGCAAAGGCTTGGTGGTTTCGAAACAGATGTTTTAAGGTTTACCAAACATTTTTTTCTTACAAAAAAAATCCAAAATCATTGGAGCATCACCATTTGAACAAAATTGGTGTAGACCTACCTAAGCAATGTGCACCCCCACAAAGTTTTTGGCGAATCTGGCCCACGATCTTCAGATTGTTGGCTGAGGAAGGACGGACGAAGGAGCATATGGTAAGCTCAGCTGACTGATAAGTCAGTCGAGCCAAAAACCTCAGATCACAGCCGACACAAAGAGTGTCAATTTCCGCATTTTACATTGTAGAAAACTGAATAAAATGTAGAAAAAGTTTTCCGAGACCTGAACTACCCTGGCCCAGTTTACAAAATATTACAAAACTTCATGTAGCTGGCTATCTGAACAATTTTGGATAAACACTTGCCCAACCAATACAAGAACGTCTCACATGGTGAAGCAGCAAACCTTTCAATAGACTGGAACGCCCGTGATACAGAGTCACCTGGTGGCCATACGCGCAAGTCCTGTCATATGTTTTCTCTCTGTTAGTTGGGCCAGGCACAGCTCACGTCAGGTGTACCCAGTCCTGAAGCTTACAATGTTAATGGCCACTGCCTGTCAGACCCTTTAAAATATGACATTTAAAACTATATTTATTTGTAAAGGCTGCCAAAGGTTAAGAAAATTAGGGTAGCATAAAGTTCAAAGCACCACTTCAGAAGCGAATTCCTTCAGAAAAGTAACCAGTTTAAACCAAGAGGTTTAGCACGCAAATAATACACACTATTATACTTCATATTCTCTCAATTATATTTCAATTATCTGCTGCTTGAATTTTTTTGAGCTGCATACAAAAATATAGTAATCCCAGCGAAATAAACTTCAAACCGTTTTGTAAAAACATACGAAATCAGAAGTCAATGTTTGTACCCATTTCGCAATGCATGTCATAACGTCATTTCAACCACGTGACCAGCCACAAAGGTCAATCTTAAGTACTTAATTTATGCATACAAACAGCCAGATTTTGCCGTAGTCTTGCATGTATTTTGTAGCCTAGTTCTTATTCAAAATAGAAAAGGAACAAAAAGGCACTAACAGCGAAGTACCAAATTTCCTAAATCAGGAAACCAATTTACAAAATAGACACGGGGAATTCATTCAACTAAAATTAATGCAGTAACAAAATGGAACGACTAACAAGGATATCAATTTTACATAATTAGTGTTGCATTCTACCTGACAACACAAAATTACGGTGCAGTGTATGTAAGATGAAGTTCGCAAAAGGTATCTGAATTTGTCCGTTAACAACTATGAATATACTACAGGAATGTCACTGTCCAATAACCCTTTTCGTTGACAACCAAAACAAGGAAAAAATATCTCTTTAAAAATAAAATAAGCCTGGCATAACATGAAATGCCGTTTCAACGATGTGGTGTCCATTGAAATGAGGAGTCGGGGTTGCTGATCATCCAACCAGGTCTCGTATTATCCGGAAATTTGAATCCCATGGCACTGCAACTCAAACATCGGTAAACTTTCCAAGCATCAAAACTTCACAAACGCATTTATTATAATGTAGTTAGCTCACGTCACGTATGTCTCCGTACACACGAAGCATTCCTAATAATTCTTCTTCACATCATCCTCACCAAAAGTAATATCATGCAGGCGTGCATCAGTCCTAAAAGAAAATTCAGTCATGGGAGGGGAATCAGTGTCAGGTGGAGTTTTGCAAAGTAAATGTTGAATAATCCATATTTTCCCGTCAAGCAAGATATTATATATTTTTGTTGTCGATAATCGGGGTATGTCTTGATAAAGTTTGCTGCCAAGGATAGACTTATACAACATCCACCATTGCTTGGGATTCATGTCTTTCTCGCAAAATTTTAGGTTTAGTAAATATGAATGCATCGACCTGCGAATTTTATTTATAACCATGTTCCGTGACTTTTATAGAAGTGATAAAACTTTTCGGTCTTTGTATGAATATCGAAGCTTGTATATATATATATATATATATATATATATATATATATATATATATATATATATATATATATATATATATATATATATACATACATACATATATATGTATATATATGTATATATATATGTATATATATATATATATATATATATATATATATATATATATATATATATATATATATATATCTATATCTATATATATATATATATAAGACCAAGGACCCAGGGTGATGTTATAGCAGGTGTGGCTTGTACATTGACACGGTAGGGCACTTCCACAGACCGAAAGAACGTACAGTACTATTTGAGACAGTAATTCATACACCAGTGTGTGACTAAAATAAGCAACCAAAACCCACGTGTGAGGAATACTACGCAACATTTTAAGTAAGTAGAGGCATGACCAGGGCTATGCACGACTATAATTCTATGTAAGAACCGTCACAAAAACGTGCACCATTCCGTGTGATACTTTATAATACATAAGTAATCACAAAATCACGCATGGATGATAAATCCCAATATTTACGACAATCAAGATATGAGCACTATCAAATTCGTAGCACCAAAAACTGACAAAAAAAGAAAAAAAGTTAGAAGTATATTTTTGAACCGGTAAGATCCGCACAGCCGGTGGT